>RJWJ010020541.1:0-28973 GCA_004363605.1 Indri indri | reverse complement strand
GCACTCTTTGTGTATGCGTATACTCGTCCCCTCCTCCTTCCTCCCCCCTCCTCCCCCCTCCCCCCTGCCCAACATCCAATCGATGTTATTCTTATATGTGCACTTATGTGTTGATCAGTTAATACCAATTTGATGGTGAGTACATGTGGTGCTTGTCTTTCCATTCTTGGGATACCTCACTTAGTAGAATGTGTTCCAGCTCTATCCAGGAGTATACAAGAGGTGCTATATCACCATTGTTTCTTAAAGCAGAATAGTACTCCACGGTATACATATACCACATTTTATTAATCCACTCATGTATTGATGGATACTTGGGTTAAGGGTTATTCTTTATCTTAGAAAAGTAACACTGCTTCCCAGAGGCAGAAAGACACTTGATTCCTGGATTTCAGCATCCTCCTATATGCTTTGTCCATTCAGGAAGCACAGTCATCAGACATAGGAGATAAATTGTGGTTTTAAGTTCTTATTTTCTTATAACTTTTATGGGTGATCTAGAGAGAGGCCAAGTAATAACATATGAATAATTAATTTTAAACATTCAGCTCATTCCTTAAAAAATATATAACCCAAAGGTTTTCTTTTTCCCCATTGAGAAAGGAAGGGGAAGAAACATGGTTTCCCTCTCCTGTGCCTCATGTGCTGTTACCTTCTACCATGTCTTTCAAACACCATCCTCTCCTCCGCTGCCATGAATCTTTCCACAGGCCACAAGGTACCAAGAGTAAGGTGATGCAGCCAGGTCTGCTGGGGCAGGCTCACGTCGTGGGCCCAGGTGAGCCTCTTCAGTAGAACTCTCCTCCCAACTGGAAAATATGAACAAGCAACGATGCGCATGGGCATCTTATTTTGAAATTTTAAAACAAATGGTTTGCCAGAGATGCTGGGTAGGTTTAGCAGCCGTTCTGCCTGGAGGAAGGCAAGGGTCTTGACCTCTGAGGAGCCCATTGGCGTTGTCTATCCACGTGCTGATCAGGTTTAAGTAAACCCTGCATTAAAAGCAACGAGGAAAGACACTGGCAAAGCCAGAGTGCCTTCGCCTCACCCCCCATCGCCACCTTGAAGCCTCTTTTGTAAACACGAGGCCCACAAAAAATTGGAGATGTTGCCAGGACCACCCGTAACCACCAGCCACTTGGGGCTGGGGTCCTGTTTCTTCGCCCGCTGCAGCCCAGACCTCAGGCATGGTTCTTGATCTGGACACGGCGCCGGCTAACTGAATGCTAGTTTCCCTTTCCGTTTACCTTAAATCTCAACAGTAACACGACTGAAAAGAAAAAAAGGCAGCTGTGGCTTGGGTCCTGCTCGTTCCACTTAGAACTTTCCCCAGGTGCGACCCCCTTGAACAATGGCTTCATGCTTGCTTTCTTCACGTTGCTGACTTGAAAACCCACTATTCACTTTCCTCTTCGGCTAAATACCGTGGGTGACGCAGACTTTTTCTAAGAGTAGCTTTCAGATATTTAGCCCAACATCTTAGCCACAAGAAACAAAGTCATAAGTATCCTTATGGGATTACTAAAATGACATTTTAGCCCCAGTTACAAAGCCACTCAGCCAACTAATGGAGACCCGTCACAGGTTGGTTCTGAGAAGGGCCCAGCTGAAACCCTCGCGTGTCCAGCTCTGCCTGAGCGTGGGTGCGCGTGTGACCTTCAGCTGGTGCTGGTCACGCCCAGTCCTGCAGCACTGCGCGGTTCAGGTGGCTCCTTTGCTGTGAGTGTGAGGGCGCTGGGTGCCTGCACCTGCGCGGGGAGCTGGTAAAAGGCCTGACTCTTGGGGGTGGGGGTGGCAGCTTTCTTACTCCTGCAGCTCAGCCTCCAGCCTGCAGTGCCGTAATTAGGGCGTGGCAAAGTCTGGGTCCCGTGCTGCATCTCAGTTGGATTACATCCACCGCAAAAGGTGGGGGAGCTTAGCCGCACACAAATTACTTTTTTCTATGGCTTTTTCTGCATCCACCTAGGACTTAATTGCTAATGCCATCTCCCTCCCCGGGGGATGAGGTGGGAGAAGGATGATAGGAAAATACTGCCAAACGTTTGCTGGAGTGCTCAGGATCACAAATGCCTCACCCCTTCATGACAGCTTATTTACCCACAGCCCACCGTATTCCAGAAAGGACTTTAAGCTGCTCAAGAACTTGAATAAAGAGTTATAGTTTTTAAAAGCAATTTCTCAAAGTCCTCTGGCTTTTTCAATGGGCTGGGCTGAACTTTGAGTGATTCACCCATAGTCTGAAGTCCTATAAACAAGTACCCTAAGCTGAGATCTACAAAATGTTCTGCGTGCAATTCTAACGGAGAGAGCGTATTGTATTCTCCACCGATTGGGCAGTGTGTTTTCCCAGGGACAGCATGAAGCAGGCACCTGCATCCACTTTATTCTTTTCCTCTTTGTGAGTTTTGCCCCGGCTGTCAGCCTGTTTGTGAACTCTGGCAGGACATGGAGGTCAGGCTGTGCCAAGCACCTTGAACCCTCATTATCTTTAATTAGCGTTTAGGAGGTTAATCGGTGGTGAAGCTCATCTTTCTTTAATTACTTCAACAATTCAATCAGGGGGTCCTTGCATCCAGCTTTGAATTATTCTGTGTGTTTGGATGCTTATTTGAATTTGTTAAGTTGGATGTTTACTGCCCAGACCCTGCCTACATTGAAGAAGGGGCTGGGAGAAGAGGAGAGACAGTATGGGGAAAGTTATTATTATTATTTTTGCAATTCACTTGCAGCCTAATGAGCCTATAAAGCTTGCTATTTTAAAAGAGCATTACAGTCATGAGAGAGATGTCAGTGGTTTCAAACCTGATCCAAATATTCTTAATCTCCAATAAGCAAATTTGTTTTCTTTTTAATGTAAGCACAAGTTCATATTCAGAGAATCTAACTGAATGAAAAATACTATTAAGTTCCTACCCCATGTCTTTACCTTTACATATTAGGTGCTTGTCAAGTCACGTTTACTTTTCAGTGTTTTACCTGATAAAGTTACCAGCCTTGGGAAATTATATTCCGGCGTGGAAGCCTTCCTTGTTCAAAACTGCTTCTTAATGCTCTGCTGACATTTCCCTTTGCTTCTTTCTAGCACGTTGTGCTATTTCTCTCCTGCATTTATTATCTGTGACCATCAAACACCTTAAAGATTACCTGTCTTTGCCTTTTAATAAATACCTTTCCCATTCTCCCTTTCTTTCCTCCTTCATTACACTTGTCCCCTAAATGAGCCATTGTTCTCATACATCATGGAACGGTGAACTTTGGCTAAAATTACGGTTTCCACTGAACAGGAAATTATAACAACTCTCAGTACATTATGGTCTGAGAAGTTTCTACTCTTCTTTGGCAAAGTCAGGATGCAGACGTTCTTCTTTTTAAAAAGAAAATTCCTTAGACCAGGTCCTGGAAGGTGGGCAGGCCAGCTCCTCCCTTCCCCTTCTAGGAAGGAGCTGAGTCTTGGGATGGCTCCGAGGATGTGCTGGCAGGAGGAAGACAACGGGCCCGTGGCCTTGCATTTCCATCTTTGTCTTTGCTTTTGTACGTGAGCCCAGGTTGCATTTACTCCTTCATCTCTTCAGTCCCGCAACAAGTAGTTCTTGACTATCTGCTAGGTACCAGGCATTGTTTTTGGTGCCTACCCTCAAAGAACTTACATTCTAGTGGAGAACACAGACAATAAACATGAACTAGTGAAAAGTATGATATAGAAAAACAAAGCTGGGCACGGGTATAGAGGGTAATAAAGAGGGGAGGGTTTTTTTGTTTGTTTTGTTTTTTGAGACAGAGTCTTGCTCTGTTACCCAGGCTAAGTGCAGTGGCCCAATCATAGCTCACTGCAACCTGAAATTCCTGCTCTCAAGTGATCCTCCTGCCTCAGCCTCCCAAGTAGCTGGGACTACAGGCATGGGCCACCATGCCTGGCTAATTTTTTTATTTTTTGTAGAGACAGGGTCTTGCTGTGTTGCCCAGACTGGTCTTGAACTCCTGATCTCAAGCAATCCTCCTGCCTCAGCCTCCCAAAGTGCTGGGATTATAGATGTGAGCCACTGCACCTAGCCAAGGGGAGGTTTTATAGTAAGCTTGTCTGAGTGAGCCAAGGGAGAGAGCTGTGTCCATAGGAAGTACATCCCAGGCAGAGAAAAAGCAAGTGTGAAGACTCTCAGGTGGAAAAACATTTAGAGTATTCCAGGAACTGCAGGGAAGGCCATGTGGCCGGAGCAGAGTGAGGGAGCAGCCGCATAGCCGGAAATTGTGTTTGAGAGGAAGCCAGGGTCTTTGCATGTATTGTATGATTTTAAGCAGATAAATGGCACGGTCCTATCTGTGGATGGAGAATTTTAACAGCTTTCTGCTTACAAAACTGCATCTTTGTGATTAATACAGTGCTTTACCACTGTGTTGTTTTGTTTTGTCCTTTCCCCAAATTCCCCTATTTGTAAATGCGTGGAGTCTGAACTATTCCTCACGTGGTCACCTGGGCCTTTTCAGCCCACCACACAGCATTTTGCCTGGGGCCTCTCCGGGTCAGCCAGGTGCCCTGCTAATTCATCTGTTCCTAGCAGCCCCGTGACTCCAACCTGACCTTTTCATAGGCTCACCAACAGGACCGCGGAGCTAGCCTTCTTTGAGAGGAGCCTCTCTACCTCATTGCACGTCGTGGAATGAGGTAATAGTTTCCATATGTGCCGAGGCTGTCATTCTACTTCTCTTTTGCCTGCTCAGCTAATGGGGTCAGAATGGCTCTGCCTGGGCTGGGCAGCCTCCCCTGGGGTGGTGCGCCTGCAGGAGACACAGGAGGGAGTCACCCACCCGCTTAAACAAAGCTTGGAGATACAGCTGTTCTTAGCACTGCTTAGAAAGGGATATCTGATAAAAGCCATTCTCGCTGGTGTTAGATGATATCTTATTGTGGTTTCGATTTGCATTTCTCTGATGATTAGTAACATAGAGCATTTTTTCATATGTTTATTGGCCATTAGTCTATCTTCTTTTGAAAAGTGTCCGTTCATGTCTTTTGCCCACTTTTTAATGGGGTCGTTTGATTTTTTCTTGCTGATTTTCCTGAGTTCTATATAGATTCTGGTTAATAGCCCTTTATCAGATGTGTAGCATGCAAATATTTTCTCCCATTCTGTATGTTGGCTATTTGCTCTCATGATAGTTTCCTTGGCTGTGCAGAAGCTTTTTCATTTGATGAGGTCCCATTTATTTATTTTTGTTATTGCTGTGATTGCCCTTGGGGTCTTCATCATAAATTCTTTGCCTAGGCCAATGTCTATAAGAGGTTTTCTAGCATTTTCTTTTATAGTTTCATGCCTTAGGTTTAAGTCTGTTTTCCACCATGAGTTGATTTTTGTGAGAGGTAAGAGGTGTGGATCCTGTTTCAGTCTTCTACATGTGGCTATCCAATTTTCCTGGCACCGTTTATTGAATAGAGATTCTTTTCCCTGGTGTATGTTTTTGTCTTCTTTGTCAAAGATTAGATGGCTATATGAGGATGGTTTTATATCTGGGTTCTCAGTTCTGTTCCATTGGTCTATGTCTCTGTTCTCGTGCCAGTACCATGATGTTTTAGTTACTATAGTCTTGTAGTATAGCTCGAAGTCTGGTAAATTGATGCTTCCCAATCTGTTCTTTTTGCTTAAGATTTCTTTTGCTACACGGGGTCTTCTCTGGTTCCATATGAAGCATAGAATTATTTTTTCTAGATCTGCCAAAAATGATATTGGTATTTTAATAGGGATTGCATTGAATTTATAGATCACTTTGGGTAGTATAAATATTTTAACAATGTTGATTTTGCCAACCAGTGAGCATGGTATGGTTTTCCACCTGTTTATGTCCTCTGCTGTGTCCTTCCTCAGTGTTTCATAGTTCTCCCTGTAGAGGTCTTTCACCTCCTTAATTAAGTGTATTCCTAGGTATTTTATTTTCTTTGTTGCTATTGCAAAGGGTATTGAGTCTTTGATTTGGTTCTCAGTTTAACTGTTGTTGGCGTATAGGAATGCTACTGATTTCTGTACATTGATTTTGTAACCTGAGACTTTGCTGAATTTGTTTATCAATTCCACGAGTCTCATGGCAGAATCTTTGAGGTTTTCTAGATATAACATCATATCATCAGCAAAGAGCAATAGTTTGAAATCTTCTGGCCCCATTTGGATGCCCTTGATTTCCTTCTTTTGTCTGATTGCTCTGGCTAGGACTTCCACCCCTATGTTGAATAGAAGTGATGATAGAGGGCAACCTTGTCTGGTTTCAGTTTTAAGCAGGAATGCTTTCAATTTTTCCCCTTTGAGCATGATGTTGACTGTGGGTTTGTCATATATGGCTTTTATCATTTTTGGGTAAGTCCCATCTATGCCTATTTTGTTAAGTATTCTTATCATAAAAGGGTGCTGAATTTTCTTGAATGCTTTTTCTGTATCTATTGAGAGGATCATATAGTCTTTGTTTTTATTTCTATTTATGTGGTGAATTACATTTACAGATTTGTATATGCTGAACCATCCCTGCATTTCGGGGGTGAAGCCCACTTGGTCATGATGGATTATTTTTTTTGATAAGCACCTAAATTTGATTTGCTAGGATTTTGTTGAGAATTTTTGCATCTATATTCATAAGGGATAATTGGTCTGTAGTTTTCTTTTTTTGTTGCATCCTTTCCTGGTTTTGGTATCAGGGTGCTGTTAGCTTCACACAACGTGTTGGGGAGGATTCCTTCCTTCTCAATGTTGTGGAATAATTTCTGCATAGGCACCAGTTCTTCTTTGTAGGTCTGGTAAAATTCAGGTGTGAAACCATCTGGTCCAGGACTTTTTTTAGGAAGGTTTTTTTAATTGCTGCTTCAGTTTTGATACCTGATATATTTGTCTGTTCAGGAATTCTTTTTCTTCCTGATTGAGCCTAGGGAGGTTATGTGTTTTTTAGAATTTGTCCATTTCCTCCATGTTTTCCAGTTTATGTGTGTAGAAGTTTTTATAGTATTCATAGATGACATTTTGTACTTCCATGGTATCAGTTGTGATTTTTCCTTTTTCATTGATGATGGAGTTTATTAGAGTCCTTTCTTTTCTGCTTCTTGTTAATTTAGCAAGAGGCATACCAATTTTGTTTGTTTTTTCAAAGAAACATCTTTTTGTTTTATTAATCTGATGTATAGTTTTGTTTGTTATCAATTTCATTTAGTTCTGCTCTGATCTTGGTTATTTCTTTCCTTCTGCTAGGTTTGGGGTTGGTTTGCTGATCCTTTTCCAGTTCTTTGAGACAATTCATTAGATTGTCGATTTGTGATCTTTCTGTCTTTTGGATGTAGGCATTTATGGATATAAACTTTCCTCTCAGGACTGCTTTAGCTTTATTTCACAGATTGTGATAACTTGAGTCTCCTTTATCATTTAGTTCAAAGAATCTTTTGATTCCCATCTTAATTTACTCCTTAACCCAATAATTGTTCAGCAGAAGGTTGTTTAGTTTCATTGCCTTTGTGTAGAGATGAGAGTTTCTGTTGGAGTTGATTTCTAATTTTATTCCACTGTGGTCTAAGAAGATGCATGTTATAATTTCTATTTTTTGAAATTTGTTGAGACATGTTTTGTGGCCTAGGATATGGTCAGTCTTAGAGAATGTCCCATGAGCAGTGGTTTGGGGGGTAGAATGTTCTGTGAAGATTTTTAAAAATGCAATGCATATGGATTGGCAGAAAGTGGGAAGAAGAATCATTTAGATGGTAACCTAATAGAATAGAATTTCTGAAGGGTTCCTGGCTCTAGGGTATATAAAATAGATGTAACTCTTATCTCGTTGGAATCTGAGGCTGGAAAACCTATTTTGTTTTTGTTTTATTCTTGTTATTTTCCCCCATTCCATAAGTGTGTTTCACTGAGGTAAGGTTTTTGATACTACAAAGGCCAAGGTAGGTCTGGAATACACTTGAGCCCAAAAGGTTCCCATTTCCTAATGTTCAAATTATAATGAGTAAAATAAGTTACCAGTTGAGGCTATGAAATACCATTCTGTAATGAAACAGGTTAGAATTTCAACAGCCTGGTAGATGGGTAGATGTTTGGCCTCTCATGAAGGAAAGGGAACTTTGGACTAACTTTTTTCTTAAGGGACCCGTCACGTCTATGTTCTGAGATCTGCCCAGCAGCTAATTTAAAAATAAGTTTCTAAAAATACCTACTTGTTTTTGGCTTTCTTGTAGTGTCAGCTGTGATTCCTATGAGCCGTAACTATTGACAGTATCTAAAAATCAGATTTGCAATTATTTTCTGTGTACTCTTTGCTCCTGTTCTTTGGCAGTTGTATACACATGATTTTTCAGGAATAGCTTCCCAACAGAAATGTGGACACAAGAGTTTATTTTTCCCCAAGATAATCCTTCTCAGGTCTGCACTCTCTCCTAAGACTGATCATTTGCTGAGACAGGAACATAACACCTCCTCTAGGATTTGTCAGCTTCTAAAAAGAACCTCTTTGTATGTAATTGGGTTTCACCATCATTATCTAGGAGGCACCAAGACTGACTTACCTCTGGTGAATTTTTTATGTCCACATAAACCTTTCATATCAGCAGATCCCAGCAAGCATACCTGCTTAAGCCAGTATAGAACAATAAAAGCAAAAAGGGTGATTTAATGCCAACATTCAGCCACCGCTGGAGAAATAAACTGTGAAAAGGGCATTGTTGCCAACAGTTCAGGTGATGGGAGAGAATTGACCTTGATTTGGGACCTGTTCCCCCTTTTTGTGTTTTTTAATTAAATTTTCTTTTTTTAAAAAAATGTAAAATTTACATAGCATAAAATTTACCATTTAAAGAATACAATTAAGTGGCATTTAGTACATTCACAATGTTGTACAACCATCGTAACTATCTAATTTCAGAACATTTTCATCTCTCCAAAAGGGAACCCCATGTGCTTTAAGCAGTCACACCCCCTCCCCCTCCCCCTCCTCCTGACCTACATCCCCTGACAACCACTAATCTGCTTTCCATTTTTATGTATTTGCCTATTTTAGACATTTCATATAATCATACAATGCATGGCCTTTGGGGTTGGGCTTCTTTCACTTAGCATGATATTTATCCCTTTTGTAGCATGTATCACTGAATCCCTTTATATGCTGAATAATATTCCATTGTATGGCTGTACCACATTTGTCGGTACCTTCATCAGTTGATGGACATCTGAGTTGTTTCCACTTTTGACTCTTGTGAATAATGCTGCTGTGGGTATTGTTGTACAAGTATCTGTTTGAATACATTTTCAATTCATCTGGATATATTCCTAGTAATTGCTGGGCGATATGGTAATTCTGTGTTTAACTTATTGGGGAACAGGGGATGTACCATTTTACGTCCCACCAAGTAATGTGCAAAAGTTCCAATTTCTCCAGATCCTCTCAAACATTTGTCATTTTCTGAGTTGTTTTGGTCTTTTATAGCCATCCTAGTAGATGTTAAGTGGTATCTCATTGTAATTTTGATTTGCATTTCCCTAATGACTAATGATATTGAATATCTTTTTATGTGCTTGTTGGCTATTATGTATCCGCTTTGGATAAATGTCTACTCAAGTCCTTTGCCCATTCTTTAATTGGGTTCTTTGTCTTTTTCCTGTTGAACTGTAAGGGTTATTTATATATTCTATATACTAGGCCCTTATTAGATGTGATTTGCAAATATTTTCTCCTGTTTTGCGGTTATCTTTTCACTTCCTTGGTAATGTCCTTTGATACACAAAAGCTTTTAATTTAATGAAGTCCAATTTACCTATTTTTTTCTCTTGCTATTTGTGGTTTGGGTGCTAAGAAACCATTGCCAAATCCAACGTCATAAACATTTACCCCTATATTTTACTCTCAAATTTATGTTTTTAGTTCTTATATTTATGTCTTTTTATTAATATTATTTTAAATGACAAATCATAATTGTATACATTTCTGGAATACAAAGTGATGTTTTGATATATGTCTACAATACGAAATTATTGAATCAAGGTAACTGACATATCCGTCACCTCACCTACTTACTTTTTGTGGCAAGGCATTTGAAATATACTGTTATTTTGAAATCTATAATGCATTGTTTTTAACTATAGCCACCCTTCTGTGCAATAGATCTCAAAACTTATTCCTCTTGTCTAACTGAAGCTTCATATCCTTCTACCAACATCTCCCCATTCCTTCCCTACCCCACCACCCCCAGCCTCTAGTAACCATCATTCTATTTTCTTACTTCTATGAGTTCAGATTTTTTAGATTCCACATGTGAGTGAGATGATGTGGTGTTTATCTTTCTGTGCCTGGCTTATTTCACTTAATATATTGTTCTCCAGGTTCATCCATGTTGTAGCAAATGACAGGATGCCCTTCATTTTTAAGCTAAAGAGTATTCCATTTTATGTATGTGTATGTACATTTTCTTTGTCCTTTCACTGATGGGCACCTGGGTTGATTCCATATCTTGGCTATTGTGAATAATGCTACAAGGAACATGGAAGTGCAGAGATGCCTTCAACATACTGATTTCAATTCCTTTGGATTACATACACAGAAGTAGGATTACTGAGTCATACAGTATTAATAGTTCTAGTTTTAATTTTTTGAAGAACCTCCATATTGTTTTCCTTAGTGGCTCAACTAATGTATATTCCCATCAGCAGTGCACAAGGGTTTCCATTTCTCTGCACCTTTGCTGACACTTGTTAGGTTTCATTTTTTTGAGAACAGCCATTCTAACAGGTGTGAGGTAATCTCATTGTGGTTCGAATTTGCATTTCTCTGTTTAGTGATTTGAGCACTTTTTTCATATACTTGTCCATTTGCATATTTTCTTTTGAGAAATGTCTGTTGAGCCCCTTTGCTCATTTTTTAATCTGGTTATTTGTTTTCTTGCTATTGAGTTAAGCCACTTATATATTTTGGATATGAACCCCTTATCAGTTGTATGGTTTGCAAATATTTTCTCCCACTCTGTGGGTTGTCTCTTCGCTCTGTAGATTGTTCCCTTTGTTATGCAGAGCTTTTTAGTTTGGTGCTATCTCATTTGTCTATTTTTGGTTTTGTCGCCTGTACTTTTGGGTTCCTATTCAAAAAATTATTGCCCAGACCAAAGGCATGAAACTTTTCCCCTATGTTTTCTTCTAGTAGCTTTATAGTTTTAATTCTTATATTTAAGTGTTTTATTCATTTTGAATTATTTTTGTGTATGGTGTGAGATAAGGATCCAACTTCATTCTGCATGTGAATATCCAGTTTTTCCAGCACCATTTATTGATGAGACTCTCCTTTCCCCATTATGTGTTCTTAGTACCTTTCTTGGAAATAAATTGACTGTAAATGCATGGGTCTATTTCTGGGCCTTCTATCCTGTGACATCGGTTGATGAGTCTGGCTGTTTTTATGCCAGTACCATGCTGTTTTGTTTAAAGCGGATTTCTAATACATTTTGAATTCAGAGGATGTTTAGCTTTGTTATTTTTCCTCAAGATTGCTTTGCCTATTTGGGGTCTTTATTTCTTTTCTTGCCTAACTGCTTTAGTTAGAACTTCAGTAAATTTGTTGAAAAGAAGTGGTGAAAGTGGGCATCCTTGTCTTGTTCCTGATCATAGAGAGAGAGCTCTCAGTCTTTTACCATTAAGTGTGATTGTTAGCTGTGGGTTTTTATAAATACTTTTTATCATGGTAAGTAATTTCACTTATATCTTTAGTTTTCTGAGGTTTTTTTTTTTAATCATTAAAGGGTACTAAATTTTGTTAAATGCTTTTTCTGTATCAATTGAGATGATCATGTGGGTTTTTCATTCTGTTATGGGGTGTGTTATGTTAATTGATTTGTGTACATTGAACCACCCTTGCATTCCTAGGGTAAATCCCATTATTCGATCATAATATATAATTATTTTAGTACACTGACTTTGGTTTGCTAGTATTTTGTTAAGGATTCTCTCTTTAAGAAAAAAAATCTCATAGATATAAATTGTTCTTCCCTGAGCTAATTTTTACTCCTCTTTTCTTCTCATTATTCAGAATTAACCAACATTCATATTTGGTTGTGTTTTCTTCACCTTTTTTGCTGTGTCTTTGTGATCAGATAGCTTCCAAACCATATAGTGATGATGTAATACGTGGTAAATGTAAGTGGTAAATAAGTGGTAAATGTTTTCCTGACTTCCACCCCTTTCTGTCTTGAGCTTTTCCAACATTATTGTTCATGAGAAATTTTAATAATGTCCCTTCGCAATGGTGTTTTTTTTCCTCCAGTGAAAAAGGGTAATTGGAAAAATAATCTTCTTTGACATTTCAATATTGGAGCACATGGAAAAATCAGTGCCTCGGACACCTCCACTGGTGTGTTTTTATAAGCTCTGGTTCCCGTTTCATAACCTAAGGCTTTTGTCACATCCTTGCTGTTTTAAAAGTCTCCAGAAAAGGTTGTTTCTAAGGATAGCAAGACTTGGCAAAGGATAGTTCTGTGATCTTGCTCTGTAGCCATGGTTTTTTCCAGTCGTTGGATCAGGGAAATACAGATTATTTATGGAAACCGGGTAGAGTCAATATGGTAGACTGAGCTAACTCAGAAAAGACCTTTCCAAACACATGGAAGTGTTGGGTGAAATAGAAACAAAGGCAGGCTTTCAATACATAATTAAGCTCAAAAGAAAGACGAGGACATCCAGGTACCAAAAACAGAGACATCAAAGCCAGCAGAGAAGGAGAGAACTGAAGCTGAGGAGACTGCATGGGAACATCAGGCCACACAAAGGGCCCAGAGGCAGGAGTTTAGGGGTTAATACAAGGAGAGGAGATAAGGCCTCCGTCCCATGTGAAATATAACAGAACCCCATGCATCAAGCTGCAAATTTTGTAGGGGTGCCATTTTACCGAAACAGAAACTAGAAAAATTTTACTCATTAGACAGATAAAGAAGCAATGAGTCATACTATGTGCCCAGGGAAATGGATGCAAGAAAGAAATATCCACTAGAAATTGGAAGCCCATGTTTATGTATGAGGTCCAATTTTAGATGGTTGCCAATGCTACAGGAACCCCAAACTAAGGTATTAATATAAAAGTTGATGTTACCCCTAAGTCCCTGGAAGAGGTGAAAGAAAACGCATTCTGAAGAGCTAGAGCACGTGTAGGAAATAAATCATGATGAGAGAGAGGCACTGGGTACCAGCATGGGAAAATTAGCTCCCCAAGAACTGGAGATGCAAAGAACGTCTGAAAGAGTCTATAAAATAACTGATGACAGAAGAATCAAAGAGCAAGAGGAGGACAGTATGCAAGAACAGGAGGCTTTGGAAGAAAAATAAAATATATACACATAAAAAGTATAATGATTTAAATTAAAACATATTGGACTGTTTTAAAATAGGTTAGATAAAGCTGAAGGGATAACGGAAAAGGAAAATGCGGAGGAGATTCAGGGACGTGGAAGAGAGAATGAGACAGATACGGAGACATTCCAGACAGAGGCTGCAGGAGACGCACAAATCCTGAGTGGGAGAGAGGCAGGACTCCCAGGGTTTTCCATAAGTGAAGACAAATAACCCTCAAGTTATTGCAGCTTTTCAGGCCTGAGCACCTGAGCAGGATATAAAAACAAATCGGGGCCTAGTCCTGCCAAGTGTTGTCGTGAAAACGCCGACAGTCAGAGAAGGGCTGTGGCACAGAGTCCCTCTCAAGCAAGGAATCGAGTTTTTTATAATATCTCATTCTAAGAAAGGAAGAGAGAAAAGCATGCGCGGCTCCCCAAGGGAATGAGGCGGCGCCTGCCCAGCACGGAAGGCGGGGGCAGGAGCCCGGGGGGAGCCTGTGTGACCCCTCCAGAGTCACCTGACACAGCGGAGTCCCTGTTTCCTCACCTGCACGGCGAGAGGCCTGCACGCGTGACTTCGACGATCCCTGCCGCTTCCGTGGTTCTGCGATACTCTCGTAAGCCACAGAGCAAGGAGGAGCTTCTGGGACGGCTGGGCGGAGGAGGGGCGCGGGGCCGAGTCCAGCCCCGAGTCGTCCCCGCGTGGGGCCGGCGGGGGAGCTGCCCGGTCGGCCGTGGGAGGGGCCCCTCCGCGCATGCCCGGCGGTGCGCACCGTGCAGGAATCTGGCCGGTGCTGGGCGAGCGCCACATAGTGAGGACGGTCCCTTAGTTTCGCTTGCCACGTCCGGAAGCCTGACAGCACCAGGAGCTGTGGGCGGTGAGGGACAGCAGCTACACAGAGGGACGCCACAGGCTCGCTCCGTGGACGTCTGCGCGTCCCTGCAGTCCAGGGCAGCTGCTCAGCTGGGCCCGGGAGATCATTCTGTCCCGTGGGAGAAAGGTGAAGGGAAACGAGAATGAAAGGATAGAAAAAGTATTTTCCTTCCTCAGCCATCAGATGTTTTGCCAAGCTTAGCTGGCTGAGGCTCACCCTGAGCTGGTGGTGAGTTAAACATTGTCATTTCAACCAAGACAATCTAAGTGAACCTTAGCTCAAAGAGCCGTAAAGAACACCTGGGGGCTCCCTCCTCTCTCCAAGGCCCTGGGAGAGCTGGGTGGGCTCTGGGTCCCCAGGAAAGGGCATCCTCAGGCTCAAGGCTCATAGTCAGAGTGGGGGTGCCTGGGATTGCAAGTGTGGCGGCCCCGTACAACCTCACATGCTCACATTCGCACAAACGGATTAGGGTTGTATTCATCTGCTCCGGCTGCTGTAACCAAGTGCCACAGACTGGGGGCTTAACAGAGGTTCATTTTCTCACAGTTCCGGAGGCTAGAAGTCTGAGATCAAGGTATCTCTAGGGCTGGTTTCTCCTGTAGCCTCTCTCCTTGGTGTGCAGACAGCTATCTCCCCTGTGTGCTCACAAGGTCTTCCCTCTGTGCTTGTCGCTGTCCTAACCTCCTCCTCTAATGAGGACACCAGTCATACTGGAATAGGGCCCACCCTAATGATCTCATTTTACCTTAATTACTTCTTTAAAGACCCCATCTCCAAATATTGTCCCATTCTGAGGTACCAGGTGTTAGGGCTTCAGCAGGTGAATGGGGTGGACACAGTTCAGCCCTGGGCACCAGCGCACTCCCGGACACTGAAGCCTCACGGGGGCAAGCGAGATGGCACCCTGACACTGAGAAACAGAGCACCCTGGCCTGCCTGGGCAATTTTAAGCACTCCCTTTTGGTTTGTAGAAATAAACAGGTATCCTCCAGGACAGCTCCGTATTTCTTCACAGAAGCGACAACTTCGGAAGGGAAACTTTCAGGAAAGGCAGGGAGAGCATCTAGTGCTTATGTTTTAGAAAAGAAAACTCACCTTGATTTTTCTTGGTGTTCAAAATAAGCATCACGTTCTGCAGAAAGCAGCCAGCCTCCAGCGGGGGTCCTGCCCCATGCAGGGTCTGGGCTGCAGGTGGGAGCCAGGCTCTAAGACATGCACTGTGGAAACAGATCGCTCGTTGCAGGAGAGCTGTGGGAAGCCTGGGGGTCCTGCCAGGTATGAAAAGGGCACTTGTAGTACACTTCAGCGGGGAGGAAGGCAGCACTCGGAGGGAGGGTGCAGGACGGAGTGGAAACAGAGCACCTTTCAGAGGAGGGAGCCAGCAGCAAGGGGCGAGACGGCGTCTACTGCAAGTAACAAGCAGCCTGGGAAACTGAGCCTGCTTTGATGTGGGGAGGCTTCCCCCGCCCCAACCCACCCCGTCTGTCTGTCTGTCTCATTTCAAAAGTTGAGTTATTCACAAGTCCCTTTGTGATGTGCTCAGATGTGTTTCAGTGACCCAGAGACTGACCATTTGCCTTACCTGCAGGCTGAACGAGCGGGACCGCCTGATAAAGAGGCTTGGCCGGAAGACGCCCCCGACCCTCTTCCGCGGCAGCTCCATCCAGCAGTCCGTCCCCCGTAAGTAGCCGCTGTCAGCCTGTTCAGGGCAGGCACCCTGGCCAGCAGCCCGGGCGGCAGTGCTCATGGGGACAGGGCCAGCACATGCTTTTGGAAGTAGAATGTGTTTGGGCCCCAGGCAAGTGCAGCTTGAATAGAGGGAATTCCCTGGGACCCGGGCGGATACCCGAATGACAAAATCCCTAAACTTAAAATCCTGATGTGGTTAAGATCGTTCTGTCAGCCTCCCAAGAGGATTTTTTTTTAAGGTTGAAGTGATACTACTTTTAAATTGATGCCCCTAAAGGTAGCAATGCAAACTGTTTTGTGTAAATTGGCATATTAATTAAAACAACGATAATCAATGGGAGAAAAATCTCTGTGCTTTTCCCAGGAGGGCTGCCCCAGGTGCGGGGTGGCATCCCCCACCCCACCTCCAGACCCAGGGGTGGACACATAGAGGCTGTGAAAGACACCCGCCCCTTTGTTCAGCAATCCGGCCATGTAGCTCCCAGCTGGGGGGCAGAGGGGGTCCAGGCCTCCTCCAGCGCCCTCCCCCTTTCCACGTGCACATGCCATCTCTTCCTCCCACACACCCCCACCCCCAGTTTCCCTTCCCCTCCTGAGGAGTTTAGAAGGAAACAACTGGTTAAAAAAAAAAAAAAAAAGGAACAGTTCATGAAAAGTGAGAATCGCCGTAACTTAGTGCAGTGAAGCATCTATGTCGGGTTCAGTTGGGCTCCACCTGTCAGCAGGTGTTTGAAGACTTTCTGAGTGGAGAGAGAAGGAGAGGGGCGGGACTTCATCACCTTGCAGTAACCCACGCCTTCTCCCACTTGCCCATGGGAACACTGACATAGGAGAAAGGGCACTGACGTGCTTCTGCCCTTGAATGCCCAGCCGCCCCAGGAGGTGGGTGGTGCCAGCCCCGGCAGCACGAGCAGAGGCTCAGGGCAGTGGAGTGACTGGCCCGGCATTGCCCGGGGCTCTGGGTTGCAGCCGTGGACGCTGACCCAAGAGAGGGTGAGGTGACCTCTCTCTTGGGTCAGTTGGATGGGCAGTCCAAGGAGTACGGACTGCAGGGCACTGGCTCTGCAGTTGGGCTGCCTGGGTCGTGTCTCTGCTCTGCCACTTTTTTGTGCTCTTGGGCAAGTTACTTAATAATGTCTTTGTTTCTGCATCTGGAAAATGGAGATAACATGAGAACTTCCCTGGGGTTATTGGGAGAATTAAATGAGTTTGTATATACAAAGTGCCTGTATCAGTGCTGGCAATGTAAAGAGTCCAATAAATGTTAGGTATTATTATTCTGCCATTAGCTGAATAACTTTGGGAAACTTACCTATTTCTCTAAATTTCTATTCTCCTCTGGAAAAAAATGTAGAATCATAATAACGTGTATCTTACACAGTCTTTGTGAGTCTTCATACAGGTTCTTGCTGTGGAGCTGTGTGCTGCTCTGATAAAGGGTTCACAGTAACCACAGACAGAATATATGCAAAATATATACATCATATATATATAAAATATATATATACACACATACATACACTGTGAGCAAAGACCGAGTGAGAACTTTTATGGGAGAGTCATAAATGTCTTAAAACAACTACTCAGTGTTTTTCTTAGGTCAATATTTTGAATGCCAAAAAAAGAAAATCTGCTGAACAAATGTAAGAAATAAGAAAGCTTCTGAAATCACACCACATTTTTAAAGCACTCAGCAACTAGTTCTAGAACTGATGGATGACTGAGGACGTTTCTGTCATTAACAGCTGGAGGAGACACCGAGTGGTCGGGCTGGGTCCTGGGGCACAAGGTCTGCATAGCTCGTCTCAGCCTCTCATGTTCCTCCCACGTGTGTGCAGGAAGGGGAAGGAAAACCTCTCATCTTGGTAGTACTTTCCGTTCCTGTGAGCCACCAACATGCAGTTTTTGTCACTGCAACTGCATTTCCCACACGGTCTGATTTCCTCATTGTCCCCGTGGTCTTCCCTCTTCTGTGGCTATTAGAAATCTTTGTCCAGACAGGAAACTGCTACTTTTATTAAGATGCTATCAGAGCTCAGATTCAAAGAATGCTACTTAAGGGGCGTTTTGTCCAAAAACAGTGGGGAAAAAAATGACATGATTTTATGGACTTCTCCAAATGTTCTACCTGGAAAAGAAAAATCAACTAAGAAATTCATCTGTCCTCTCATCTCTTTCCACCTCCACGATTCTGCCCCGGGACTCTGGCTGTAGCAGAGTTAGGAAGCAGGTGCATTAGGATGCCAGCCGGGTGAGTCCACAGAGCCCTTCCTCCAGGCCACCATCATGACTTTCTGGCTGTCAGGACTTCCTGAGAGGTGAATGAAAGTGGGAAATGCAAAGAGCTGGAGGCTTCCCCTGAGTTCTCCCCATGGATGCAAATAACAGTGAACTCTTTCTGGAGCAGAACCTGGTGAGCTGATCGGGATCTCTGTCAGGCCGTGGGCAGAGGCCGGGCAGGTGGAGGCAGGCTGCATGGTTATGTTGCCACTTCCACGGAAACGTCTCCCACTAAGGCTCTAACTCCCACCAGGCCTGGTTTCTAAGAGGAAAATATTTTATCTGAACCCGGGAGGCCAGCCTCCACCCCCACCACCAAGGATAAACCTGACAAGCCATCCTCCTTTCATTCTTGAATTGTACAGGCCACTTACTTCTCAGTTAAGGTTAGGAAAGTCTCAGTGCCCAACATTCTGGAAACATGCTGGTAGGTGCAGCCAGTAGATGTTGGAGTGACCACTGGGTGTTCTGTTCACCCTGGGAGAAGAGGTTTGCAACAGGCCCAGCAGGGAAACCTAGAAACCCCTCCCAACCCAGAGTGTCTGCGTCGTCCCACTGCCAGCCCATGGGAGGCCCTCATGGCAGTGGCACTGACACAAGCTGAGGAAGTGATACAGCTACAAGCTGAAGAAACCCCCAGAATTGGTTTCCCAGTGGGCACAGGTATGTTATGATGGAAAACAGGATAAATAAAAGACAAAGTTTTTCCTCCTTCCATTTGAACAGGGAGTAGACTATTTTAAAAGCTAAGATACCTTTCCCAAAAGGATGCTCTGAAACAGTGTTTATTTTTATGTCTCACTAAGCCCCCTTCATTCCCTCCCCACCCCCAAAAAAGGCCAGAAAAGATAGGTAGTAACTGATCTGTTTGGACTGTTGAGACACGTTCCTCTCCTTTCCGGCGTGGGTGGAGAGGCCTCGCTTTGGTGCAGACTGAAACTGGCCCTGAAGGAGGGAAAGGATCCTGCAGCCTGGGTGTGGCTGGCCACGGGAGTGTCCTGGAGCCCTACAGAGGACTGGAGCTGGACGGAATTCGGGCCTCACCTGGTCCAGGCCATTCCACAGATAAGTAAACCAAGATCCAGAGGATTTAAGGAGCCCAACGTCGCCTGGCCAAGGAACAGCTAAGCAAGGACCAGAACCAGAACCAGAGCCACCCTTTCTTTCCCCCACCCAGTGCTTCAGTCACTGGGGTCCCCAGGATCCAAGATGAAAGTTCAACGAGTGCACAAAGCCATCTCCAGGATGGAGAGCTCAGGAGGCCACCGCCTGCGAAGAGAAGTGTTTACACAGCACACTTGCAATTGCTTGGGACGACCAGTCCTTGCTTAGAACTGTGCTGTGGGCTGCGGCGCGTCCCTCTGGGTGTCCAGCAGCCACAGAGCCAGTGGCCGGGCCTCCCACCCCGGCAGCACATCCGATCCAAAGGCAACCACTGCCTGGCCCCTCAGGAGAACATCAGGTGTGTCCTAGAAATGTTCTTTTTTACAAGACCAGAGAATGAAAATTGTCCAAGTTGACCATACAGCACACAGCCCTGTTACCGGCGGAGCCAGTGTTATTTGTTCGATTTTGCTTTGAAACATCCCAAGGAAAGGCGTCTCCTCTTGGACCGCAGCAGAAATGCTTCACAAAGAGCACCTTGTGTGGGGTTTGGGACGGGAGGTGCTTGAGCCATGTGTCGCCAGATACAGGCAGGAGGCCGGGGCAGCCCCTCCAGAGTAGAAGCTGGCAGCAGAAGTTTCCTTGTCCTTGGTGACCTCTGATCAAGCCACTTGGCGATAATCCAGAGCTCTTAAGGGAACAGAGGTGAGTGGCGGCATTTGCTCTTCAGCGCGCGGAAGCAGACCACATGAAAACTCTAAAGCCCTGAGAATCAAAGCAGAGCCACCTTGTACGGAAAGCCATCCTCAGGAAGTTCAAGTGCACTGGGTGCGGGCCCAGGGCCAGAACAAACGAACAAGCACATCCGCCCCAGGGAGCCTCCCCGTCCGGGTGGCTTCTGCCTCCCCACTCAGGGACCCGCCTGTGCCTGAACCCAGCTACCTGGGGGCTCACGCTGGTCTGGCTGCAGCTTCACCGTGGCTACCACGTGGTGGGGATTTTTGGTTTGTGGATTTTGTTTTGCCAGAAAGGGAAGTCGGCAAGCAGGTGGGACGCCCCCGTGGAAGATTCCTGCCTGTGCCCCTCCTGCGCCCTCGCTCTGCCTCACTCCACCCACCTCTTTCCCTGCCCTGGCCTCGCTGCCCCTGGGTCCTCAGTCCACTCCCGGCCACCCGGGGTGGCCCAGCCGAGCCTGTGGGTTTCTCGGCGGCTGGAAGGCACACTCTCCGGAGGAGCGGGGAAGCCGGCCCAGGCATTGCAGTGTCAGTCGATGTCACACACTGAGTGAGGAAACAGCTGGGGCGTCTTCTTCTGAAGTCTCCGCCTCTTCTCCGTCTCTGCGAAGACTCTCACACATTGCTGCCCTGTGTCCTGATACCCTAGAAACTTCGCTTTGTGAGCTGGAAGGCTGAGGAAATCAACCAGCAATCCAGGAGCTAACACTTGGGTGTCTCTCAGACTTCTGTTTTCCCTTGTAAAGAGTGTGACGGTGAACTCACAGCTCTGTGGGCAAGTCAGAAACACAGGCCCGGGAGTTGTGACTGTCAGTCTCTGGGCCAGAATGTCCAATGGAGCCGTGGGGCTCTCCCGTACCGCTGACACGGCAGGTTAGCCGACCACAGCGAGTCTTATAAACGTCCTTTCTGTGGGAAGGGCCAGTTGGACGTGAAGCGCCACTTGGCTTCTGAACGCTGAACCTCCGCCGCAGCTGGAGATACAGGAGAGCCTGGGCCCTGGGCGTGCACTGCCTGGCTTTGCTGCCCAGCTCTGCCACTCTACCTCGGTGACCTGGGGCACGTCACCGTGCAGGCAAATCTCTGTGCCTCAGTTTTCCCATCTGTGAAGCGGGATGGGAACATGACCACACATCTCATAGGGCTGCTGGGAGAAATTGAATGAGCTACTTGTAAACAGCGTGTAGAACAGGGCCTCGTGCACGCAGCATGTAGTAAGCGTTTGCTGTCCTTTATTTTATGAGTAGCATGTGAACTGATTGTAAGAACCAGTGTTTCTGTGGCCACAGACCCGACACTAAATTCCTCGTGACTTCATAGTGTGACCTTTTTGCTTATTTACGCGGACGCAGACCCGCTTTGATCGCTCGTCAGCAGTCTGAGTCAGTCCAATTTCAGCAGAAGCGTCCTGCGCGCTCTGCCAGCTCTCGCCGTCCGCGTGCTGTGTGTTTCCCCCGCACGTTTGCGGCTTCGTACGTTAGCCGGTGGCCGGCAGCGTCAGGCAGATGGGGCGTTTCTTCTCGATGACTGATGGGAAAGTGCAGTCGTGGGCCAGCGAGCCCGTGTGCTGAGCTCGGCTGCAGCCCCCAGGAATGGGAAACCTGCCCCTCCGGCCATTCCCAGCAGCAGCCAGATCCACTGGCCCGGTCAGGCCGCAGCCCACCACCCCCTGCCACAGTCCCCTCTACGGTCGGTCGCAGGTTTGCACTTCACCCCGGGCCTCCACTCGTCCAGCGCTAAGGAGGCCGGTCACCTGCGTGCTCCCAAAACGCAGCTTGTTCTAGGCCCAGTGTGGTCCCCGATCCCCGGTTAACCAGTCCTGCCTGTATGCTTGTCTTTCAGATGGGTACGCGTTTTCTCAAGAAGAACACGGAGCTGTCACTCAGGAAGAAATAGTCCGTGCTTATGACACCACCAAAAAGAAATCGAGGAAGAAATAAGACTCGAGTTTTCCTGACTGATTCTAGGAAGGAGATTCAGTTTGTTGCACCCAGTGTTAACACATCCTTGTCAGAAGAGACTGGCGTCGGCAGCCAAACCACCGGAAACACATTTCTGTGGCCTTAGCCCAGCGGTTTGTTAGTTCCATCCCCCCGCAAACGCGCAGTGCGGGCCGCGGGCAGCCATCCCCCGTCCGTCTGCAGTGCTTAGCCTGACTTTTGTTTACCTTCTTACGAAGCATTCAACTGTGCTCTGTGAGGTGTGAAATTAAAACCATTACGTCTCACCAATATTTAAACATCAGTGCTAGCTGTTCTGGGAGAAAGGGAAAGCGGTTTTATGTTGCGTGCGAGACCCGCCTCGTGTAACCGGAGCGGGCCACGCTCGCTTCCTGTTTGGTTAGCGCGCAGATTAGGTCCAGCGGGCAGCGTGCAGACTGCACTTCGGGCAGGTTGCTCTCTTGCTTTGATTCCTGTTTTGTTTGTATGAATGAAGTTGGTGTAAACTTCTTGATTGCAGTGAAATCACAAAAACCTATATCTGGGTGGTCAACCTGAGAACGTTTATTTGAACCTCTTAGCCACGTTCCCAGCAGGGCAAAGCAATCGATGTTCCGGCAGAGTCCTCTGCACCAGTATCCAGGTGCCATCGGCCCGGTCCTGCCTTGGCTTTCCAGCGTTCCTCGTCCCCAGACCTTCTGCATGGCTGGCCACCGTGCCCAGTGCATGGCAGCTGGCGGGCCACCAGCCTAAATCTGCACTTTCCCTGGTTCCACTGCAGATTCAAATATGGACGCAAGAAACCCCTTCTTCCACCACTCTTTTCATTCTAGAACTGGAGAAAAGAAATGTAGCCATTCTGCGTATATTCTAAGTGTCTATCTGCCTCTTTCTGACAGGGGGCACCCTGTGGGCCAGGGTGGTGGTGGAACCCCTCCAGCACTCCTGACCACCGTCAGGCTCTGAGTACTCATTTCCCAACCTCCAGACCACTGGGCCTTGGAGCCACTTAAATCAGAACCCACGCTTGTTTTCTTGGGATTCAGAGCACATTCTGGATGTTCGCTGTTGGGAAATGAATGGATTTATAATGTGTCTGTGCAGGGAAGGAACACGCCTGTCACTTGGTAGCCGTAGAGTCAGAGGTTGAGCAAACCCAGACGGGCGGGTACCGGATGTTGAGGGAGGTGGAGATGACAACCACAGAAGTCCTCGGAGGGAGAAGAAAGGGCAAGGGGACACGGGGAGGAGGACACAGAGGACTTGTCTGCCAGATCTCCACAGTAGAAACTGAAATCACACCCTGAGGCCCAGGCAGTTGTCACCATCAGCCCAACGTGTACAGGAACTTCAACAAGACTGGGACGTGCAGTTTTAATTGAAATGAATTAAACATTTCAAGGAACACATTTTGTTAATATTGACATTGTTTCTTTTCTTTGTCCATCAGCATTAGACTTGGGCACCTTTCTGGGTGTGCAATGCCCTGGATTCCCAGACAAGGAAGGCAGTGCTGAGTCACCCTCAGGGTCTTCTACATCTAGACAGATCCCTCGGGCATGGTGGTGAGCACTTGGATCCCTTAATGAACAGCCAGCCTGGGTGCACACTCTCCCCTCTTTGCTTTGGTTGCGAAACCAGATTTTTGGACAGCTTAAATGCTTCTGGGCAGCCGTCCCTGGCTGAAATGGCACGAGTCCTACTGGGGATGGCGGTGCTGAGTGACAAATAAGACAGCGGTGCACTTCGTTTCCTAGCTCTTTATTTGCAGAACATCCACAATGTATCAGGCACTGAAATAATGTAGAATACAATTTGCATTGACTAAGAAAACTAATCCTCACTTATGAGGTGGCCAGGATGCAGAGAGAGTCCAAGGAGAAACAGAACAACGCACTTAACGGGTGAGTCTCAAAAGACGGACATTCCTTTCTCCCCAAGGCGAAGAAAACATTTTAAAATACCAGAGCTCCCAGCAAGATTCAGTCCTTATGGAAGGACTGTAATGCAGGATTATAACACAAAATGTGCCTACGATTAACACAGCAAACCAAGTACATGTCTTTATTGCACACCCAAAAAGACGATGGCCAAAATACAGAGGAGAAACGAGAATTGGAATTGAATATGCATTAAGCATCTTAACTGTTTGGTTTCATTTGGGAACTAAACCTATTTAGAAAGAGTGAATTAAAACTCAATTCTTTGTCAAACACTTAGCTCTGTCTTGAACTTGAAGCCTTCCAAATCAGATGTGTAAATTAAAATGTGAGTTTGTGTTTGTTTGGGTTTTTTTAATTTTTATTTTTTACATTAAAGTAGGGTTCACATTTTCCGGGATTTAAGCATACAGGTGTATTTTCCTATTTTGAGAAGCAGACTAAACAATTTTGGCAATAATATACACACAGAAGAAAACATTAGAAGGGATGTCTTTCTAGTTATCCTCTCATGTGATTAAGATTTCTTGGCCGGGCGCGGTGGCTCACGCCTGTAATCCTAGCACTCTGGGAGGCCGAGGCGGGCGGATTGTTTGAGCTCAGGAGTTCGAGACCAGCCTGAGCAAGAGCGAGACCCCGTCTCTACCAAAAATAGAAAGAAATTAATTGGACAGCTAAAAATATATATAGAAAAAAAAAAGCTGGGCATGGTGGCACATGCCTGTAGTCCCAGCTACTCGGGAGGCTGAGACAGTAGGATTGCTCGAGCCCAGGAGTTTGAGGTTGCTGTGAGCTAGGCTGACGCCACGGCACTCCCCCCAGGCAAGAGAGTGAGACTCTGTCTCAAAAAAAAAACACAAAGATTTCTTATAGCCAAATGACTAAATTGGGTTTCTGGGAGGAGCAGCTGTCACTACGTGTGATGTATAATATTTAGCCAGGGCCGACTTGGGGCTGTGCCATTTGTTCTATCTTTAAACTGAGGTCAGAGTGTCACATACAGCCCCTCCCCAGGGAGCAGGCGGGATTGGACTAGGTTGCATACCCTGGCTGACAACTCAGCAAGAGAAATGCCACATGGGACTTGTCACTCTGCCACACAGTGAGTGACTCACAGGCCGGCAGGTCAGACTCGGTCAACACTCCAGTCCCGACTCTGGGTTGAGCTAAACTGGCAGGATGCGCTCCGGCCAGCCCTCAGTCCAGCGCTGCACACACAGCCCACTTCTGTTTGAGTCCGTCCTGTCTGGATGACTCTGCAAAAGGACGAGACCACCCATGCTCCGAACTTAGGTCTGGGTTTCTGCTGTACACCGGCAAGTGCCCACAAGGGTAGCTGTGGAAAACACACTGAGAAGGGAGGGGGGAGCATAGCAACCCCCCATTTCTGCTTGGCAGTCTGGAGTGACACTTCATCGCAGTTGGAACGGGCTTTGTACAAACTTATGGAGTGGAGCTGAGGCTGCTGTCCTGCTTCTGTGCAGACTATTTGGGCTTCTTGATCAGGGTTATGTCCAGCCGTCCCCCAACACACATGTCCCCCAAAACATGATAAGCTCTTGGATCGGCACACCGCACACAACCTGTGCGTCGGAGAAGGGAGACGCTGTTTCTTTAACACCTGTAGAGTGAACATGCTCAGAAGCAAACTTGGGTTTCAGGAGAGCTCGTCTGAGAACTGTTCACATTTCTTTTCCTTGACAGGGCTTCGGGTCTTACCACAAGGGCAGCTGGCAGTGAAAATCAGTAATAACGTGTCAAGAAGCAGTGAATAACAGGAAAAAACCTGAGTCTAGGTAATGAATGTCTGAAGATGATATGGATGTACGTATATATTATAGGCTTTAAGGCTGAATTTTTAAAAGCTATAGTCTATAATCTCCATTTGTTATAACAATGACCCTTTATCTTGGTTTTTTGAACCATAAAGAATTTTTTGTCAGGTATTTCTGTTCCTAGGGCTTTACGTCTTAGTAAGTTGAATAGAAAGTTTACAAAACTCTGCCGTGGGGTAAGGTAGCCTTTAGTTTCGAACATGTGAAAGGACTGCACGTATTTCAGCCAGGGCTTGAATTACTGCCTGGGGTCATTGTCCCGAAGTAATTCAAAGAGCGATTTCGCTTCGGCATTTGAAATGGAGCCTTCATCTCCTGGGATGCATAAAAAATGTGAACAGGGAAACTGTGGCTGAGCAGAGCCTGAAATAATAACTTGGCAAAGAAATGAGTTTGTCAGTTCAAGTCAGAAGATAGCAGCCCCTGCCATACTCATGACATACTTTCTTCATGCGGATGTTTAAATGAGCTAATATAATAATGATGGGGATGGTTAAAATAAAGCCCCCTCCCCTCAGAGAAAGAGAGTGGCGTTGTGGTTGGTTCTCCATTGACTCAAGGCAGTTACCTGCCTCAGTGTAGCCTTAGGGGAGATAATTTAACCTCGTCCTAGCTGCGTTTCCATCCTGAAGGGCAAGGACCATTAGAAGGGTTTTTGATGGGTCCTGGAGGTGAGGGCCCAAGACCCCCATAATGACATCATTAAGTATTCTTGAAAAGAACAGACTGGAATACCCGACCAGAATACCATCGTTAATTTTTTTCTCTGCACCCCAAATTGTCCAACAGTATAATTTTCCATTCCCCTTCACCTTATGTGCTCTTTATTGAATGCCAGATCTCTACTAGCGCTCTGTCTAAAGCTCTCAGTGTGTTGAGCATGAGCGATTTCTGAATCTGGGATGTCGTCTGGAGTGAGCAGAAGTGGGTACTGAGCCAACGTAAATCTTAACATCAGAAGCTGCACACAAATGGGAGAGGAAAGAAGGGTGCACTCCCCCGCACCCCACCCCATGCAGAATCCACAGGTGTCAACCTCAGGGGGCACCTCTGCTCTCCTGACCGAGGGGAAACAAAAGAGGGATTCTTTGTACACCCAAGCTGGCTCCTTTTCCAGTGACAATCTCTTGCTCTCGTTGCCTTTTGAGATATCTCCTCTGCTCTTTCTCCCAGGCATTAGACCAAGAAAAACACGCTCGTAAGATTAGCCCACAGGCATTTCTTCTGACCTGGCTAAAGAAAGAAAAGAGACCTGTTTGTTTTAAAAGTCAGGAACAAAGTGTCAGGTGGCTTTGATTTATGACAGAAGAGGAAGAAGAAAGTTGAAGTAATAGCACTATCCAAATAACCCTGCCCAGGAAACGGGTCAAGAGAGCTTATCAAGAGCCTTTTATAGGTGAGCGCTTCCGTGTGGAAGAGAAAAGGCCGGAAAGAGGGAGAGAGCCCAGGGAGCAGGCGGGAACCCTCTTCTGTTGGGATCGGATCCAGCGGTGTCCCTAGCCACAGCTTGGTATGCAGCTACAGGTGAACACGTGAACATCAGCAAAAAACAGAAAAAGAAAACCTGCCGTTGGCTGGAGTTTCTCTGCTTCCAACAGTATCCCTGCAGCAGTAAACAGTTTTCTGGTTTTGCGTTAATACAGTTGGTGTAAGTACTGAACCTGGCACTTCCTGTCCCGCTCCCCCTCCCATGTTGCCTGGCATGGCCCAGCTGGGGAGACGTGCCAGGCTGCTTCCCTCTGGCCTCCCAGGGCCAGCTGCAGGGGTGGGGCCTCTGTGGGCCACCCTTCCTGCAGGTCGCCGAATTGCTGTTTGAGTGCAACATCTTTGTGGTGTCTTTCTCATGCAAGCAAAGTTATGTGCTCCTGTCTGCTGTCACATCTGCGCTCCGGTTGCTTAAACATTGTTTGCAATGGGGAGATTTTAATCCGGTTATGCAGAGGGAAGCAGGGCTGTGGGGCACGTTTAATTGGCTCCCAGCAGAGCAGTGAGCGCTTCGGTGGCGTGTGGGGTTTTTTGTTCCCTCCCTCTAGAAGTGTTACCGTTTTCACGTCCTATTAATGTCCTCTGGTCGTTAAATTACAGCAGCACGTTATAGTGGAGCCGGGTTCCCTCCTGGAGTGAATACAAATGAAGGGCATCTACTTGTATTTTTAGAGGTTTTTGGAGAACATAGTGATTTGTGGCTTTGATCAATCCTGTTGACTGGTGTATGTCTGAGCAAACCTGTTTCAAATAAATCTTTTGTTAAAGTAAATGATTCGACCGTGTTTTATTTTGGAATTTTCTTTTCCACTCATAAGCAGTTACTGCATGGGGACTTGGGCCTATAACACAGGGTTCTGCCAGCAGGTGCGACTCAGAGTGCACACACGGAGTGCGGGGGGTCTGAATTGCACATGAACGTGAGCTCCCTCTGAGGCCAGGCCCCCTTCATGGGAAGAGGGTCCAGGGGGGCACGATGTTTGGATTTGGTCACTCAAAGGAAAGACTTGTGCTTAGACCTGGTTCCCTCGGTTGCTTTCCTCCCTGTGGTTCACCTCGGTTCCTCTGCAAACAGAGGGGGCAGTTCAAATTCTGTTGCCAAGCGTGGAATCACGACATTGGTATTTTAAAGACAGGAAAGACACCTCTGCCGGGTCTCTGTTAGCACAAGGAATTGTATTCAGGTCAGCGTCCTTTGCCTCGAAGTCCCCTGCGATGCCTCACAAGGACAGCCTCATTGGACCTGGGGTAAGGTGGGAGCTGGAGGGCCCAGATGTTGGCCTTGGGTTTACCACCTACTTGCCAGGCTTTGTTTGGCTGGCTCTCCACTGCCCCAGCGGGATGTGACCTGGAGATGGAAGACAGTCTGTTAGCTAGTTCTCTGCAGAGGCTTGGGTCTGGGCTTGGATCCCAAAAGACCCCTTACTTGCCCACCCTGAACGGACTCCAGTTTCCCATGGCTGACTGGTTCCTCTCAGACAGTCCCCGTCCTACCAGGCCTGGGTTCGGCCGGCTCAGGTCACTCCTGGCCTCGGTGCTGCACCCCTAGGCATGGTGGGGACACGGGAGCTCACCTCAGCGGCAGAGCTCTGCAGCTTGGGGCACTCCAGGGAAGGACTTTCTCTCCTGCTCTACAGAGGCCTGGCCTTTCTTTTTTCTTTTTTCCCAGTGATGAAAAACTGAAAACGATTTAATGCAATCCATGGTGAAGTGTTAAATTCCAGCATTCGCCGTTTCTTGGTTGTATCTTTACAAAGTCTATCTTTG
>RJWJ010020540.1:0-28948 GCA_004363605.1 Indri indri | reverse complement strand
TTTTTTTTTTTTAATCCCCAGCTCTGACTCTACCAAATGTTCTTCCCCTCAGTGTGGGAAGACCTCCGTCCTTCACTTGCTGTGTGACCCTGATCAAATCACCTTCCCTCTCTGGTCCTCGGTGTCCTCAGCTATGAGACGAAGGGGTTGAGCTAGGTGTCCCCCACAAGGTGTCCTCTAGCCAAAAATTATATTTAAGTGTAAGTATTTTTAAGTTTATATTTAAGTGTAATTCCATCTTGCCGACGTCCCCTTCCCTTTCAGCTTCACCACTGTTACCTTTCCCCGGTGAGGACACGGCTGTGCTGTGTGCCGCCTCCGGGCCATGTCCCGGGCACTGTGATGCCACAGCTCCTTGCTGGCCTGCCACGCTGACGAAGGGAGCGGGCACAGTGATGGCCCGTGTCCAGGCTCCCACGGAGGGTCCGGCTGGTAGCCTGCGGGGTCTGCACCTGCTGATGGTATGGAGATGCGCTGACCCCATGCAGATCGCATTTCTGTCATTTCCAAAAGGGAAGGAAGAAAAGGGTCTCCTGAGCTTTCCCAGGGTGGAGGCGGCTGCTCTTGGAAGTCCTCACCGAGGCCAGCCTGGCCCCTGGGGACGCGCCCAAACAGGCCTGTGTCCTCTTGCCTCAGGAACAAGCCCAAAGAGAACACACCTCCAAGAACTGCAGGTCAGGAGCCCGGGAGCACCAGCATTAAATGATGGCCCCTTAGGATGGTCACCAGCTTAAACGGAAGGACGAGTGGTTTTCAGGACAAAGAGGGGCTCAGGATGGGAGGATTAAACGGGACTCTCCTGTCCAGGACAGAGGCTTCCAGTTGGCGGTTCAATGCGGCTCCACAGGGACCTCTAGTGGCTGTTTTGTCAAACTGCATTCTCCAGGGCTTTCCTGCTCCTGGCCTGGGGCTCTGACCTCTCATCAGGAAATCTTACTGCAGAATGGCACACAGCGTCTCCCCTGGACTGTGCTCCCACACTGCACACGGCGAGGGAGGGTGTCCACAAGGCGCACATGACAGGGGTGACCGTCCCACGGCGTTATTACTGAGGAAGTGGCTGCTGCTTTGCTCCTCTGCAGCCTGGCCAGCTCATCCACGCGACACCTCGGCCGTTCCACACCACGATGGATTCTCAATCACACCAATGACCACTGTTTGTCATAGGTATCATCCCCAAATTACAGAGGGGAACCTCTTGAGGAGCGTTTACCTGAGGCCACCCAGCTAAGTGGTTGAGCTGGGATTTGAACTTGGCTTTTTGACTTCAGAGTTCACACTGCCTTGTCCCAAAAGATGTCAGTGCGCTACCCATGAAAGCCCAGAGTGTTCTAACACATGGCACTTGCCATTTCTATGCCATACCCTTTTAAAACAAGTGGCAAGACATTTCTTCAAAGGACCCATGTGTCACCAGCAGCTGAGGGGTCACTGGATTCTTGGAGACAGAGCCAGATTTAAGGAACGGGTCTGACACAGAACCGTGTACACTCCCCCAAGCTAACCACCTGGGAATCCAACCTCCTCCATGAAATAAGAAAAATAACACTCAGACTCAAGGGTGAGGAGGGGTAAGGGCAACATACGTAACCTAAACATCTGTACCCCCATAATATGCTGAAATAAAAAAAAAAGAAAAGAAAGGAAAAAAATAATGTATGCCCCACCTATCCCTTGGGCTTGTTGCAAGGGTTGGCTAAAATACCTTATGACATATTTTACAAAATTAAGTGATTAGACAATCATAACTTTTATTATTGTGAAAACTCAACCTATAGTTACTAATCGATATTTGAAGCAAAAGAAAGAAAAGCCACTAGTATTTTTTGAGTGCTTGATATAAGTGTTCCATGTGCTTCTATTATTAACTTAATTTTTTCTACAAACTGGCGGCGGGGAGGGCAGGTACTATTATTATCCTGTGTTTTACTTAGGAAAGTCCTGCAGCATGTGCAAGGGAAGCAACTTGTCCAAGATTTGAACAGCTGGTCAGGGGTGGCACCAGGATTTGCACCGACGCAGCCCCTATGCAGAGCCAGTGTGCTTGATTTTGACGCTAACTCTGTTGTCCTTCAAGGATGCCTTCCACAGTCTGGAAGAGGAAGATGCTATGAGGGCCACCAGGGCTTGAGGGCTCCTCTTTTATTGGCCTTAATAATTACAGTGATCACTGCTGTCAGGCACTGTGCTGAGCGATGTGCACACTTTTGCTAATCTGCACTCCATCTGGTGAGGTGTCGCCCTTGCTTTACTGATGAGGCCCAAGGCTCAGAGAAGTGGAGCCAGTTGCCCAGGGCCACACGCAGCAGGTGCACACCGAGGTCAGAAAGTACCCAGTACTCTCACAGCCGGGCCCTGCTCCTAACCCTGCTGTGTCACCTTCCACCAGTGGGACCAGGCAGTGCCTTTGCTTCTGCACAGCCCAGGGCTCCCTCAAGCTCTGTTCTTGCTCTTTTGGCCCCCTCTAGGATTCCATGCATAGGAAGCAAAAGCACCCAGAGTAAGAAATGGTCCAAAAACCAGGCACTCAGCCCGCAGAGTGTCATTGTAATTTTAGAAAAGGTGCCCCCTTGGGGTGATGCCGCTCACTCTAGGACATGGACATGAGCATGAGCTGGGCTTCAGCTCCGACTTGGCCCTCAGTGAGTGCCTTTGTGCAGGCCATAACTTATATCAGCATGCCGCGAAGACCACGGTCTAGGGCAAGAATGGACCAGGAACCGTTGAGGATGCATTCCGCTGTGTGGATGGGCCTGGGAGTTATCAAAGGAGGAAAGGTTTGGGATGAACCAAGAGGACTAACCCTGATCATTTATTTTCTTCCAAACACAATTGCTGTGGACTGAATTGTGTCTCCCAAATTCATATGTTGAAGCCCTAACGCCTGAGGTGACTGTCTCTGAAGATAGGGTCTTTAGGAGATAATTAAGGTTAGGTGAGGTCATAAGGTTTGGGGTCCTAATCCAATAGGACTGTAGCCTTATAAAAAGAAGAAGAGATCTCTCCTTCTCTGCCCTGTGAGGACACGGCAAGAAGGTAACCATCTGCAAGCCATGAAGAGAGCCCTCACCTGAACCTGATCATGCCGACACCCCGATCTAGGAATTCCAGCCTCTACACTGTGAGAAATAAATTTCTGTTGTTTAAGCCGCCCGTCTACGGCATTTTGTTACAGCAGCCCGAGTAAACTAAGACAAAGATGAATCCAGGGGACACAGACCTCTAACAGATGACTCTTGGCAAACAGATGAGTGTGTTGACTGACTCCGGGCATGTGTGCAGTGCACTAAATTTCCCTTCTCAGAGTAGCTGTAAAGAAAGGAGACTATGCCTTGGTGAGGCTGCTTTGCCCTCGTTCATCAAACATTTTCCAACAGCGTCTATACACCAGGTTTTGAGAGTGGAAAGATGTAGACGCAATCTCCCAAATCTGAAAATCAAAGATGTGATAATTAACTCACTTCAAAATCCTTTGCTTCCTCATGGACCATCTGCAGCAGGGCTGCTCAGTATATCCATGAGACAGACACCATCCAAGCCTGCAACACGGAATTTTGTTCCTTAACAGAATCTAGTGTCTGGGGTGCCAAGCGAAGTCTCACTGAAACTTGCCAAGCTTGGGATTAAATATGCCTTCGCTGAAATAAATTACTTTATTCCAGGTCACACAGCAAGTTAGAGATTCAGCCTTCATCTTCCACTGTATTCATTACACTTTTAAACAGAAGGTCGGCAAGCAAAACCTTTGTTAAACTTTCACCGAGGGGCTATTACATGTAATGGGGTATTGAGACTGGGTTATGGGGCCATTGTGGTAGATGGGACAATCAGACACAGAGTCTGCCTTCGAAGGACTGCACGCTGCTGAAAAATGAGGGGTGTGAGGAGGTGGGGAGATGCCTGGCTGAGGGAGGAGCGCTCACAAAAGCAGAAAAGTCCAAAGGGAAAAGTTGGGGCAAGACCAACTCAGATTGGTTGTAGCATCGGTTATACTCTGAGGAATGACAGATAATGATGAGAAAGCCAGTTAGGGTTTAATGGTGGGTGGGACTTGAGAATCTAGCTAAGGATTGTGTGTGTATTAGACAACTCCAATGTTATGAGGATACTATTAGAGCCATGCTTCTTTGCCAATCCCAGTCCCTAGAGCCCAAGCTAAGGGATGCTGAGTGTCTCCAGGATAGACTGTCAGGCAGATTGGTCACATGCCTGCCAAGCTGATGGTGCTAACTCAACTTTCACCCTTATTGCTGAGAGAACTATGCTTAGGTTTGGGTTCACATCTAGACTGAAAGATCTAAGTGTAAGTTGGGTTTGTCACCAAAAAAGTGATGAATATTATACACAAAATGCATTCTAAATGGATTAAAGGGTTAAGTATAAAAAATTAAATCATAAAAATGGAAGAAAATCTGAATTGATATTCATCAAATTTCTCATAGGAAAAGAACTTACTGAGTTTAAAAGAAATTAAAGAAGTCAAGGGAAAATATTAGATTATGTCAAATTTTTCTATAGAAATTGGAAATCTACAGATCTTAAACAAAATAAAAGGAAAGCAAGCTGAGCGTTGGCAGTAAATTCAATAACTAAATGGTTTCATAGACTTAATATGTAGAGTTCATCAAGATCAATTTTTAAAAAATGATCCTCAAAAGATAAATGAGCAAAGAATACACACTGACAGTTCACAAGAGGAAAAACAAACAGCTCATAAAATTTTTAATGTTCAATGTTATCAGTAACCTAAAAATTAAATAACACAATTAAAATAACACAACACCATTTTTACCTACATGAGCACGCTACATGAGCCCTTTCATACATTGCTTGCAGGATCGTTAATTGATATAAATTCTTGTTTTTCCCCCGCTTTGGATTAATTTATGCATTTTCCAAAATTTTACTGACAACAGCAATTGTATAATACAGGAAATCTCTATTGAATTCCTGAATCACCCCAATCAAGCTTGTTATCCAGCCCCCTCCCTACCCTCAAACATGCACATTAGCTCTGCGTTCCCGCCTTGGTGCTGAGGGAGTCTTGCACCGGCAAAATCTGTGTCTCAAACACCACTGCTATGACAACACATGCCAGTGTAGTGTGGACTGGAAGAAATGGCACAGGAATTACAGCCTGGAGACCACAATTGGGTGGCCTCGGGAAAGTCACTTAACCTCTCTAGATCCCCAATTCTTTATTTTTTCCAATTCAGTTTAGAAATCTTTTTAGTACATAATTTTCATACATATACAAAAGTGAAGGGAATAATAGCAAAATAAATCTCTGGGTACACATCACCCAGCTTCAACAGTTAACATTTTGCCAGTGTCATGTCATCTCATCCCTATACTTTTTTCTTTTGCTAGAATATTTTAAAGCAAATACTAGACATAGTAATTGATATAATTGCTTTTAAAAGCAATTTATAACATGTACTAATAGCTTTCGGCTTGGGAATTCCACTGCTGGGAATCTAAGCAAATAAACAGAAATACAGAAAATACTTTATGCATAAAGATCTTTCTCTTATGACAGGAAAAAACTGAAAGTAACCTAAATGTTTAAAAACTGGGGAAAGCGGTAATAGCCCTTAGTTTGTGCCTGCTCAGTATACTTCGGTTAGCACAACCACTCTTTTCCAAGTCCCCCTTCAAAATTCTCCCATTCTCTGGGATTCTGAGGGTGCTGAGCTGAACTCCCAACTCCAGGAGAGAACACATGACCCAGGCTCTGCCAGGGAGGGCACCCCATTCCCAGATGCAGCGGTTGTTCAGGAAAGTCTAGGGCCCAGCTAGGAAGGATGCATCGTCTGTGATTAAAACCAACACAGCAGAAAGAGGAGCCGGGAAATGAAGACCAACCTCTGAAGGAATATTTTAAGATCAATGAACTACTTCGACTTGAGTTTCTGTCACTAGCAACAGAGTCCGAATACAGACCATTATTTTGTAGCCTAGGTATATTGATCTGATGAAATATTCTGCAGCCATTCTAAGCCATCCTTGTGAATGGTTTCTAGGAACATAGCTTATGATAAAGTGATATGCAATCAATAAACAGCATGATCTTGAGTACGTTTAAACATGTCATGGGAGCAAAGATTGGAAGAATACGCACCATGCCGGCTGGTGAGATTATGAATTTCAAATTTTTTATTTTCCATATTTTTGACATGAGTATGTCTTACAATAAATACTAAAAAAAAAGCTTAAAAGATTGACATTTTATTTATACCCTCCCCCTTAATTCCCAAAAGGACTACTCTCAGCCACGTGACAAGTTTAGTAGGGAAAGCTCTGTTCCTTGTTGGGGAAGCTTGCAGCTTGGGGGAATTAAGTTCATAATTGTCTTCTCTAATGAAAATTTATATTAATAGAACACCTGGTTTTGAAGTGACAGTTTGGAATTCCCCTAAGAAATATTGACCAATCAACATTACACAAAGTTGAGTTATTTCTTCAGTACTAAAACTGAAAAACATGCTCCATTATAGGAAAGTATAATGGTCTCCTCTTCAGTTACCCTGTGATCTTCAGTCTGAGTATTACTGAGAAGGAAACGACATTAAAAATCTAAAGAGAATATTTGTGCATTTATTTCATTGACCCTAGTCTCATTTCATAAAGGATTCTTCTCCACTCCACCACATTCCAAAGGACTTTGAACCTGGACTAGAAGACAGAGTAAATGATTATTGGCCATGCTTGGTAAAGACAAAGGCCTTCGCCAGTTGAGCACAGATCGGATGGCCAAGACAAAATCTGCAAATGCAGCCATCTGGGTTCTGTAGCCTCAGGCTCTAGGGCCGGTCCCTCTTTCTGTATTTTTCTTGATCAAGGCCTGCCTTGCTCTCTGGGCCAAGGCCAACCCCCACCCCACCCAAGTCTAAGACACTCTTCTCCTGTCTCGTTAAGGCCAGGGCTCTGTAGTCTCTGCAGCAGGGCAGGGTGCAGAGGGACCAGAACAGGAGCCTGATGGGAAGCACGTAGTGTGGGGGGAGTGATAAATCCATGAAAATCTATCAGCAGCAGCATGAGACCAGGCCTCTGCTTTTCCTCCTGCCCCTGCTGGGCTGGGCTTTTACGCCAGTGTCATCAAGGCCACCCACCGCAACCCAGCCTGTAACCGGCTCAGTTAGCTCCACTGTGTAAAAAACCCGCACTTGCACGATACGTGCAAGTCTACAGTGCCCTCTCGTGGCCAATCAGAATGTAACAGGGACGTAGTCTGCACGTTCAATTATCAAGGAATGTGCAACACCTGCTATGAAAAACTGGTTGACTTTACTCTGGGTAATTACATCTTATCTGAATATAAATGTTTTTCATATGGTGCCAAATGCTGAAGACAAAACTCACAGTAAGTGGGCAAAGGCAGAAAACCAGGTATTAGGCTATTAAGTATGAAATGTCCAATTTCCTTAAGTACTAAGTTTGACAGTTGATATCTCTGACATTTTACTTTGACAGTTCTTGAGTTTTTTTTCCTATTGTGAAAGCACATCTTCGTTCTTTCAAATGCGTATTTTGGCTTGTGATTATCTTTCAAATTTTTTTTTAGAACTTTTGTGAAACCATGGATAAGTCCAAAATTCATGTTATTTTTGAATATGAGTTCCATCATGGAACCAATGCAGGGCTGACAGCTCAAAATATCAATAAAGTGTTTGGGAAGGCTGTGGCTAATGAATACACAGTACGTTGATGGTCTGAGAAGTCCCGTTATGGTGATTTTAATTTTGACAGTGAGCCACGTGGATGCCCTGAGACCAAGGTGGATAATGACAAGCTGAAAGCTATAGCGGAAGTGAATCCATCTCAGTCTATGCATGAATTAGCAGCAAGGTTTGACGTTACTATTCCAACAATATCAGACCATTTGAAACAAATTGGCAAGGTAAAGAAGCTGGATAGATGGGTACTGCATGAATTAAATGAACGTCAGAAGAGAAATCATCTTGAAACTTGCCTTTCTTTTCTGTCACGGCATAAAAGCCAACCATTTCTATACCGTATGGTTATGAGTGATGAAAAAGACATTCTTTTTGACGATAGCTAGCATTCAGCACAATGGTTGGATAAAGATGAAGTGCCACAACATAGTCCAAAACCAAATATTCGTCAAAAAATGCTAATGGTGTCTATTTGGTGGTCAAGCACTGGTGTTACCCACTATAACTTCATGAAACCTGGTCAATCAATTACAGCAGATGTCTACTGCAACCATTTAGACAAAATGAGGAGGATGCTTGAGATTAAGCAGCTGAGATTGGTCAACAGAGATAGGCTAATCCTCTTGCAAGACCACATGTCACAAAAAACAACGCTGCTCAAACTACAGAGGTTGGATGTAGAAACTCTGGCATCCACCATATTCACCAGACCTTGCACCAACGGACTGCCACTTCTTCCAGACTTTGGACCACTTCTTGCAAGGAAAAATATTCAATTCTCAACAAGCTGTGGAAAACACCTTTTGTAATTTCATTGAACTTACTCTCCAGGCTTCTTTGCTGCTGGCATAAACAAGCTACCGTTAAGATGGCAAAACTGTGTCCACAGTTTAGGAGCATACTTTAATTAATTGTACTAGTTCTTGTTTGACCTATAATAAACTTTTGATTCAAAATCAGACATTTCATATTTAATGACCTAATAGTTGCCCTCAACCTAATTCTTCCACGAGGTACACTGGCACCTGAAGCCCTGAGGCAGAACCTGTGACAAGGGCTGGATTCTATTAATAACCATCCCCCAAATTTTAGGACACAATGAGCTTTTTGCCGATGGGAAAGAGTGGTATTAGTCACTCCAATTTTTGGAATAGCCAGTCACTGATTTAAGAGCATGTTAAAATAACAACACTAAAGGTTCTTGATAGTGGACAAAAAAAAGTATAGCAAATATTAACATTTGTGTTTATGAAAATAAATCCAACACACTTCATTAAAATAATGCTTTTAATTATTGATGCTTTGAATAAGAAATCTATTTGACTAAGTTTAGTATACATCATTTTTCTTACACAGAAGCTGTCTGCTTGATTTCAGTTCATTCTGTATTTTCAAACATCGTGACTCATGTTTAACTTTTCTCTTTACCTTTAAGAATTCAGTGGCTTGATTCCTGACATACTTCTTTAAAAGGAATTTTATGTCACCTTCTAAAATCATGTGTATGGGTAATAAAATTAAACAGTGTCTTCTCTTCTGAAGAAACGTGATTTTTTAAATGCCATGTTCTCTTCCCTCTGATGACCTGGTTTAGGTCACAGCTGCGGTTGGAGCTATTTAGAGATTCAGAGCAGCTGCGGAAGCCTTAGGTCGCTGCTGGGAGTAGCAGTATTTAAAAAGCTATGAAGAATGGTTTGGGAGACAGATTTTGTCCCTAGCTGAAGCTGGTCCATGCCTGAGTTAAAGCTGATTATAAAAGAATAACAGAAACACACAAAATTACCTTCTTTTTCTTTTGCAATCCCCTCCAAAATAATATGTGTGTTTTGATTATGCAGTCTCCATTTATGTAGGGAAATCAAATTTAGGAAAAGTCTTATGAACTTTTGTTCTAGGTAAGTATCATTTTAGAATGTAAAAAGTTTTTTAAAAAGTTCTCTATTAGAAATAGTTTTGTCCTGTGCTGGATCAGCACTACCCAGCACTGTCAGACATAAACTGACGTGAGTAGGAAGCTGCACTGTGTTTCGTATTGCTTGTCTGTTTTGGCAAGATTTATCCAGCCACGCCGTCGCAGGACCCAGCCCCTCCACACCGGGCTCAGGCGCTCCGGCGCAGCTGTGGTGAGTGCGGCACACTCCCAGCACCGTGGCTTCCAGGAATAAAGAACACAGGCTCCAGCACCTTCGAACGCCAAGGGGCAATCTAAATCTGGTGCTTGCTCCTCTTTAAGGAGCACCGTTGGAAGCATGTTTGGAATTGATGGAAGGAAACTTCTTTAATTGTAGTGAAAGACATTTCTCTACGTAAATGGCTTCAAAATATGAAGAAAAAAAAAAATCTAGCAACCACATCTCTCAAGAAATCCAGTCCAACTCGATTTGGTAAACAAGCAGGCAAACAAGGAAACCAGCATGTGACAGAAAACTGACTAATATTCTGGGAACATTCCAGAGAAACAGTAAGCCCTGTAAGTGTGCATGAGCCTTCTAAGGAACTTCACACGTGTGGTTAAATTTGCCATATTCTGCTTCACCTAGAAAGAGGAAGAGAGAGAAGAATTATTTCATTAAACTGGGTTGACGAATCTTAAAAGTTAATTCATTCTAGGGGAGGACTAGAGAAACTTCTGATCTAAAAGTTTAAGATTCTGAGTTAATTTCAGCCACTTTAGTGTACTAACAATTGCCTGAGTGTGTTAAAATGCAGATTCCTGGGTCCTGGTTTCAATGGGTTTAGAGTAGGGCCTACGAATCCTCATTTTAGCAAGCACCCCTCCTCTCCAAGTATGATGCTGACACACTTTGGTAACTGCTGCTGGGATGTGGCTGCTTGTTCTTATCTCATTTAAGAAAATCTGAAGGTTTAATAGACAAAAAATGTTGAGAACAGAAGGGGTCCTCAATCAGGGCAAAAGAGCAGTGCTGAGCCAGCACCTGATGAAACCAAGTCCAGCTGGGAGGTGAACGTGTCCACCTTCTGGTGCAGCCTTAGCCACCGCCAATCTGGAAATCCGTATCTAGGTAACGAGACTGGGCAAGGTTATAATCAATGACCTTTCATGACCTCTGTCTTTGCTAGGAAATGTCTGGATGCACCAGCAGTGATAAAATGAGGCCTAGCGCAACCAGGCTGCTGCTCGGACAGTAGTGATAGGAGGTGATGCTTATACTTAGGAGAATTGCTTACTCAAGGATGTCAGCAAATACTCAGCGTACACATTTAAACCTTCCACTCAGTTTGCAAATATGCTCATGGCGTCTTGACCCAACAGTCCAATGAGGCAAACCATGTTCAGTTAGGCTCCATATTAGCTCTAGCCAGTGGTAGACTTCATCTGAGCGAAACAGATTTCAGAGGCAGAGGGCTTTACTGGAGAAATAATATTTCCCAAACCCGATCTGGGCAAGCCAAGCAAGGTGGCTACAAATTTAGGGAAGCTTCAGAATGCCTGTGACATCCCTGTGAGTGGTTCCCTAAGAAATTGCAGGTCCTGTCCTGACAGATACTGCTGTACACTCCCTGGACTACTAACCAGCTCTGGTGGCAAACCAGGTGGGTGGGAAGGGGGTTCCCATTCCCAGACTCTGAAATGGACAATCAATAGTCAGCAACACCTGGTCAGACAGGACAGCTTTCCACTGCCCATTCCCCGGAGTCTGGTGCCCTGCCCTGCCTCAGAAGGGCTCACACCCTGCTCTAGTCTTCGGTCCTCCCCTCAGGACGGAAACATGTTCTGTCTTATCTCTGCGCTGCAGAAAAGTGCTCACTCTCTGCATAATAAGGTAGGAACCTCAGAAGCATTTTACTCACTTATTCGGCACAGAGTCTTATGGGAAAACAGTTGTATCTTGTGACTAAAGCATGCACTGCCCTTGGGCATGTTATTTACACAAAAATAAATGCACTTCAGAGATTATGTCCTATGAAAGTAAACTTGAACTTCGAAGAACAGGGCCAGCATTCTCGCTGTCATCCTCCTTGATAATTCGTTGCCTGGGAATAATGTTGTAATCGCTACCCCTAAATTCCTGTAAAGTACAATGTGTTTACCAGCCCGGAAGAGGATCAACGGCCCATGTCTCTTCTCCCGCACGCATGGCAGCAAAATAATCACGAGGACTGCTGGATTCTTTATTCCAACAAAGAATGTGAGAGTCTTTGCCTCAAATAATCAGCCAGTCATCCCCAAACACCTGCTGCCCGCTCTGTGCCATGCACTGTCCTAGGCCCTGTCTGGGATTTTAAAAAATTAAAAACAAAAACCCTCCAAAACACCCCAAAAGCTCAACATGGAACTGTTCTACAACAGAATTACACATAAATTAAATAAATGCTAAGAATTTAAGCCCCAAATGGGCTACAGCCTACAAGTCTAGCTTAGTATCATCACCCTCATCTCCCCCAACAGCAGTCAGTCATTACGAGCAGAAAGCGCATTACAAATCACACGGGATTAGGAGCCCTGCTGACTACCAGTGCGGCAGCCAGAGGGGCAGGACAGCACCGCGGCTGGAAGTGAGGTGACGGCTCTGGAGCAAGAGCGCCGGGGTTTGAATCCCAGCACCATCGCTTCCTGGCTGACGCTTTAGGCAAGTTTCTGACTTCTCTGCACATGAGCATTCCGTCTCACAGATGAGGGAGAACAGTGCCTATCTCATGGGCTTGCAGTGAGGATTCCATGAGTTAATACACCTAAAGCAACCACTATAGCACCCAGCCAGTAATAAAGGCTCAAAAACACTAGCTGCTATTGTTATTATTGTTGTTATCACCTCCTCAGCTGTGCCGGAATTCCCTGTCACCTGGGAAGAGAACCAGTCCCTTGTATTCCTTCATCTGAACCTTGGCCTTATTTCAAAGAATCTGATCACACCTTCCTCCCTGCCCCTGTCCAGCTTCGGACTCTGCTTCTCCTTCACTCTCTCCCACGCACGGCCTCTTCCGTCTCAGCCTCCTCCCTTGCAAGCACACACTTCCTGGTGGCAGAAACCACACATCCCCCCAGGCACTCTCGGTACCGGGAGCTGATGGGACAGGGTCCCTTGCTCAGACTAGGCTGTGGGACATTCATGGTCCAGAAACACCCAGGTCTGATTCTCATGAGAAAATGCCTTCCTGGGTCATAAGCGGGCTCTGTCCAGGGCCCAAAAACATAGCCCAAAATGGAGTCTCAGCCTGTAGGTAGAGTCAAGGGGTCTGTGATCTTGGCTGGAAATTTTTTTTCCATTTTCATTACGCTCTAACTGAAATTTATCATTTCCTTCTTTTTTTTTTAGACAGAGTCTTGCTTGCTCTGTCGCCTGGGCTACAGTGCAGCGGCATCAGCCTAGCTCACAGCAACCTCAAACTGCTGGGCTCAAGCGATCCTCCTGCCTCAAGTAGCTGGGACTACAGGCACAAACCACCACACCCAGCTAATGTTTTCTGTTTTTGGAGAGATGGGTCTCCCTCTTCCTCAGGCTGGTCTTGAACTCCTGACCTCAAGTAATCCTCCTGCCTCAGCCTCCCAGAGTGCTAGGATTACAGGCATGAGCCACCGCGCCTGGCCTACCATTCCCTTCAATGATGAATGTAGGCAATAAACCACAGTGGTTAGTGTATCTGTCTTCAACAGAAACATAGAAATCACAGATACTTTCATATCATGTTACAGTTGTTGCAGATGTCTTAAAATACTGTCTTCAGTCCTCGCTACTTTGAAAGTACAGTATGCTAATTAGTAAAACATATTACTATACCATACATTAAAAAATATTTTTATAATGTATTTCAATATAGTTGGTTTCCTTTGTAATCCTAAGTATTTTATGAACTTAAAAACATGATTCTGAGAAGCAGTTATTTGCTTTACCAGCCTTCCAAAGGGGTCCATGGCACACGAAATGGTTAAACCCCCCTTGCCTTAGAATGCTGAGGACCACTCTAAGGGCTGCAATATTAGAAAGGTAAAAGATGTGCAACTACTTACTGAAATGTGACATTATAATATTCTTCGGGCGTCACTATTTTTGGTCCACCAAAGTAGTCCAGGACCCAGATATTGGTTATATTCAACTTGGCAAAGAACCAGTTATGGCTGGAAGGCCAGGTTTCCATTTCAGGGTGTCGAATGAATAATGAATGCTTTGCAAAGTCCGTTTCTGTTTCATTCACCTAAAAGACATATGTGAAATGAACGTTCTCATGAAAAGTAACATTTTGTTCTCTCATTTCTTAAGAATAGGTGATCCTAGTATTCTATAAATCCTAAGAGTTTACTTATTTGTAAATCCTGATCTTAAACTTCAGGAATCAAGAAAAAATAAAGGAAATTTGAAGAATGCAGAGAACAATAAAGCGCTCAAATGTTGGTAATAGCAGACGGAATACAGTGGGAAACCATCAGGTGTACAAATTTTCACTGCTAAACAGTAATTTTGAGCGACCAGAGTAACTTACACAAGGTACTATAACATGTTACTGTTAAGACACGTAACATTAGCATATTTATCCCATAGTATGCACACGTTAAACACATAGATGAGTGTGCACGAAGGATAAAAGCCTTCGGAAGAGGCACAACGGAACTCAAATGCCTTTGCCATTCCTCCCCCTTGCTCCTGCCGGTGAAGGAGACTCATCGACAGAGATGCATCCACACAGAATTTCCAGGCCATAAATAAAGTTTGTCTGAGGCATCCGTGATTGACAAGGTCAAAAAGCAAACCCGCTGGCTTGGCAATCAGATCGGTGCTCACGGCACCTGCTCCCTGCCCTTCCTGCAATTTCACTTAACCTCTTCCCTCAGCGCTCATCCTAAACTAAATTCGCTTCCAGTTTTTAGTAATGGATATTCCCTTTATTGGCCTACTTAATACACTCTCTCTGCTCTATGCCACTGTTAAAATATGGAGACAGGAAGCCCAGACACAGGAAATATTGTACGATGTAAAACACGATGGAGAGCAGTGAGCTTTCGTCCAGCAGATGTTCCTTAGCAAGAATAATTTTGTATAGGAGCTTTATAGTTGTTACATCTGTTTGGCTTCAGAAAATCATTCCTTTGCCTCATAAATATCATATTGAGCATCTATATTAAAGCAACTGACTAAAACCTTTAATTTTCATAGAATTACTTCACAGAACATCTTCTGTGTATCTCAATCACAAATCCTCAGTCTCAAAAGATCTCTTCTTTCATTGTCAATAAGATGATGCTCTCCTAAAACCATCTCTCTTTCTGTAGGATATCTATTTACCTTGGTCACAGTTCCTGACAGTATTATGTGAACACAAAGGGGACTTTGAGGATCAAATCCTTGTTTCCTGCAAAAGTCAGTCTCTGCCAAAGACATGGTCAGCGTGGCATGTGGATTCTCCTGTAGAAAGAAAATGAAGACCCTTTCATGTGAAATACGGTTTCTGGAGAGGTAATAAATTTCTCAAGTTGCATATATAATACACCTAGAGCTCAACTGGTCTTCCATGAAACAATGAATTATAAAACACCATCTTCCACTCAGGGAAAAATACTACTTGCATAGAGACTGATCCTGACTCCCCCACACCCAAAAGAGGGGGGGAGTCATATTTAAAATTAACTGACTCAGTAAGAATTATTTCAGCATATTTTTCCTTAAACTTTGAATTTGTTCCATATTCATTAGAGGAATTATATTAATAATTACACTACCCAAATTCAAGCTGGTCTATAGCCTTCATTGAAAGATCTAAAGAGTTAAACTTTAATATGAAACCATTGCATAAAAGCGCCACAGTTGCTCAACTAGTTAAGCAAGAAAGTAGCTGAATCATGCTGCTTGGTTATCTTATGCCAGCAGAAATTGTCACGTGATTTCAAAACTTGTAGAAGTTGTTCATTCCTGCTTTAGCAACAAGAGAAGTCTTATCCCAGTTTCAAAGTGAAGTAAGCAAAATTCTTCATTCTTATTCAGAAATCAGCTTCATAAAATGCACTGTTGACAGATGACAGCAGAATTTGCACATTGCATTTCAGACTCTTTAAGCTCTAAATGTCTTGTGGAGAATTTTGCCATTTCACGGTGATCCACCAAAACAGTGAGTAATAAAGAGATTTCCCTGGAATCATTTAGCCAAATATTTGCTGTCTAGAAACTATTAGACAGCAATGCACTACAGGAGACCAAAAAAAGAAAGGGAGTATGCTTAGATAAGGTCTCTCCCCTCTGTGAGTTTATAATCTGGTTGAAAAGCCAAACATAAACAAAACTTAAATAATGCAAAAGATAGAGAAGTAGTCAGAAGGCAGTACATAACTAATTGCAAATGAGTGGTAAAAAGAATTCGAAGTTCAGCATAAGGAGACATCAGCATAGCCTGGTGTGATGGAGAAACTACAGGGAACCTTATAATACATTCAAAGTGAGGCTGGAAGTGGGAGGGCATATTAAAGGCAGAAGGAATGATGACTGCAAAAACCACAGAACTGGGAGCATCTAAGACATGATGGAGAGTATAGAGAAATCCAATTTGCTAGAAAGAGAGACTTTCAGAGCAAGTGGGTTGGGGTGGCTCAAATCCAAGCTAAGGAGTCCAGATTGAATTTTGTAAGCCAGCGTTTGGCAGTGCTTTCCAAAAACCATCTGCCTGGAGAGTTTGCTAAAATGCTGATTTCTGGCCTTCCCTCCAGACCCAGGCATCTGCATTTTAAACAAACACCCCAGGTGATTCTTAGGCAGCTACAGGCAGAGGAAGTTGTTAAAGGCCAGAGGACAATGCTGAGGTATTTTGTTACCATAAATCTGGTGGTCAGGGTGGACAGGGCAGACAGACTATTAAAGAGTTACTTTAAGGCAAGAGGTGATAAGCTTAAGGATGGTAAGCTAGGAATAAAAACGAAGGGACAGGGACACAAGCAAAGAAAACAACAGAAAATTGTCAGGACTTGCAAATGAAGTATTTGGGGAGGGAGTGAGAATTCCAACTATGTTTCCTGAGAAAACAATCATTCCATCAACAGAAATGCAGAAGAGCAAGAGCAGCTGGTTTCAGGAGGAAGATAAAGGACTGGATTTAAACATGCTGAATTTGAGGTGGTGGTAAACTAATGAGGTAAAAATGAACAGCAAGCAGTTAACAACATAGAACTTTGAAGAGGTTTTTAGAAAAGGACATAAATTTGGAAGCGAATCTTAACAACTGGGAATGAAGTGAATGAGAGTATACATGATCTTCTAGGGATCATACGGAGAACAGAAAGGTAAGGAACCGAATTTGGAGGACACTCATTTTAGTGGGTCAGAGAAAAAAATCAAGAGTGATCAGAGAAGAGAGGGTCATATCACAAGAGAAGAGTGCCAAGAAGGAAGGGAGGCCAAGAATCAAACCCCAAGATTTCATTTCTGATTCACTGGCTCTGCAGCCCAACCTGGTACCATTACCAGCTAACATCAGGGACATCTCCCTAGAAACATTTACTATACAAAAATGCCACTAAGAAAAAATCATACAAAAGAAACATCCCAGTGGCCAAGTATATTTGAAGCTTACACCCTGTCTCTGAGTTAGAGAGGACAGGCATTTTACACATGAGGAATGGTACCAGCGGCTCCCTAGACACCTCGCAAATTTAAATATGATCGTGTATAGCTCAATCTCCCTCCTCCCCCATTAGAATCATCAGGGAGAAGTTTTTTTGGGGGGGAGTGGGTGTTGTTTTAGGGAAAAAAATGTGTTTTTAATAAAATGCCTTGGCACTGCATTTTAAACAGTCTTCCTAGGTGACTGATTTGCAGCCAAAGTTGAGCATCACTGATGGAGCGGAATGAGTTTGCTCTGAGCACATGCCTAAAGGAATGGAGTGGGCTGGGAATAAGAAAATGGTCATCTGGGGGGTGTGTGCCTTGGCTAAAAGGGGGCAGTTGCTTCTGTTTTTGCACAGAAAATGTAGGTCCTCAGTGTTGCTAGATCTTCCAATTTTTCAAGAGAAGGTAGAAATTTCGATTTTTAAATCTCAATTTAAAAGTGTTGGTAACTCATTCAGATTTATTAAAGACAGAACTCTGTGTGGGCCAAAGAAAACTGGTCTATGGGACGTATTCAGCTCGCAGGCCACCAGTCTGACCTGTGGTTTGAAGGCAGATGGACCTGAGATGAAACTAGGGTTGGGTCACTAGTTTTGGGCAAGTTACTTAACCTGTCTAAGCCTCAAGTTCTTCATCTGCAGAATGGGGATAATAATATCTATTTCAAAGAATTATTAGATGAGACAATGAATGAAGGTTGGCCCAGTACATGGAAAGTGCTTAATTAAACATCAGTTTCTTATATTCTATCTATACCAACAATGTTGTACTTTCCCAGTTGACCTCAAATCTGAGATCTTTGTCAAAAAGACCCTCCACCAAACCAGGCTCCGTTCCTGGACTGTATGGCTCTAGCCTCCTAAGCTGTGTGTCTGTGACCCCATCCTTGGGACAGCAGGGATCCACCAGAGTTGTGAGCTTGGCTCTGACCCAAAAGATGAGCAAAGGATGAGTTCTGCTCCATGTTGAGGAAGCCTAAAGATTGTGGAGGCCTAAAGATTGCAGTAATCACTGTAATCGTCCACGATGTTATTAGCTTCTTGCTGTTTAAGGAGAAATTCTTAACTCAAAAAGAGGGTAAGAAAGAGAAATTCCAAAGTCAGGTACGCAAAGTGCTTAATGACCCAACCATCTCTCTACCCTGCAAAACCTTTAACAATAAGAACTCAGTTAATGGAGACCGACTCAGGACGACTCAGGGATGAGAAGTCCTACCGGTACTGGCAAAGAATTCACCCCAAGTGCGTCGCCCAGTGGCGAGGCGTATGCGAAATTCCTGGTACTCAGTTGCTCAACATCTGGGATGCTGCAATGCCCACCGTGCCCGCGAGGGAGAGAAGAGGCAGTCGTTTGAGCCGGGTTCAAATTCTTATCTCTCGGAGCCACGCTGTATTTCCCGCACAGAATTTTGGTGAGAAGCGAAAGGTTCACTCTCCGGCCGCCCCGCCCGTGGCCGGGCCCCAGGGCCGCGAGCTCCGCGGTGCCCACACGGCCACCGAGGCCGGGAAGCTGCGCGGCCTTCCCGCTCACCTGCAGGTTGTTCGCGGTGAGCTGCAGCGGGCTCAGGTAGAAGTAGGGCTCGCCGCTGCCCGCGCCGGGCGGGCCGTCGCTGAGGGACAGGACGTCGGCGAAGGGCCGGCCGCGCACGGCCTCCAGCGAGGAGACGGTGGCCAGCGCGCCCCAGTCGCAGAGGTTCGTCACGAAGCGCGCCACGCGCGCCGCGTCCTCGCGGGGCGGCAGCGGCGGCAGCTTGACCGGGTCCCAGTCCCCGTGACCCCGGCCGCCGCGACCCCACGCGGGCGACACGAGCAGCGACAATAGCGCCGGCGCCAGCAGCGCGGCGAGCAAGGCGCGCAGGAACCCGCGGGCACGGCCGGCCATGGCGGAGTCTCAACCGGAGCCCGGACTCAGCGACCTGCAGGGCGCGGGGTTAGCCTTGCGCGCCCGGGTCCCGCCCCCGCCGACAGGGCCAATCAGAGCTAAGCAGGATGGAGGGGGCGGGCCCCTCTGCTGCTCCACAACCTGTGGGAGACGCGATTTGTTTACCCGCCTCCTAATCGCTCCGCCCCGCCCTCTTTAAGGATTGATGCTATGTCCTAAATGGGATGTTTGTTTTGTTTTGTTTGACGGGTGGAAAACGCAGGCCTGGAGAAATTTAAGCAACTTGCCTAAGTCATACTGCTAGGAAAAGACCAACTTCTTTACACACACACACACATCCCTTATTTTAATATCTTTGGATATGGCTATCTAGCATCTAAGAGGAAATGCTGCGTTTTCAACCTACCCGCCTGTTTTCTGTTGAATTCACTCAGCACCACAGAGCAGCAAGGTTCCCAATAGTGAAGTCAGACAGAAGCCCCAAAGCTCAAGACCTTAGAAACTGACTACCCCAGGAGTCTCTCAGACACGAAGGGATTGTTAGTCTGCTAGCAGTACACCATGCACGAATTCGAGCTTGAAGGTTCAGGCCCTGTTGAGCCATCAGGCCTGAGCTCAGTGGTTTCATGAATTTATTGCCTTCGCTGACCTTCCCTGCCTCATGTAATGGGCATGTCTTCCGCTTCGTCTAAGATCTCTTTCACTCTTTCAGGAGTGCTCCCTCATTCTTCTATCCTGGGTAGCTATCCTTAGTAGCACCTGCCTGACCTACGTTCTTTGCAATTTTAAGCTTTGGCCACATCTTTTCAGAGCGAGATCTTTTTGGTTTGGCCTCACATCCTCACTTTAATTGTTGTTATAAAGATTGCACAGTGGTACCTGTACAGGAGGTTGTCAGCTTGTAAATCTGGCTCTGGCGGACACCTGGTTCTCTGAGCTGCGTTGCTTAACAGAGGTGAGGTAATTTCCCTCAGCTGCTATGGGCCAGTCATGTGAGCAGGTGTGGGCAACAGCTGTGTGAGCCGAGGTCCGCCTCTACTGCCTGTCTCAAACCCGGCTTCCTCGTATCCAGCCAACTTGTCAGGCTCAGTCCCGACGTGCGTGAGATAATAGAAACAAGACCATCTTCTGTGAATAGGAGTCTTCAGTTCCCTCTGGTGGCCAAACGATGTCACGCACACTGGCTTCCACATTCAGGTTAAGAGGCACATGAACAGCTCTGAATCAAAGTTAGTTTGCTTTTTAACAACTGAATTTGGAAGAGCTTCAAGCTAGATGGAAAAATAAATAGGAGAAATTTAAAAGGAGGAGAATAAAAGTTCATCACTTTCAAAACAAATACTTAATACAAATACTTTGGGTCCCTGCCAGTTACAAATATTAAATATTTCATCCCTAACCTGTTAAGGAAAGGACACATGTAATTTCAAATCGGAGTTCTAATCTCAGGTCTGCCACTATTACATCATGTGACCATGGGACTTTTATTTCACCTTTGGGCCTCAATTTTCTTATCTAAAATGAGGAGTTAGCTTAGATGCTATCTGATGCCTCCTCGAGCTCTATATCCTCTTTTTCTATTAACATGCAAAATATAAGCCTTTTGTAGGTTTCAGAATACAAATTTCCTTGCAAGAGAATGAAAAATTATTTCGTATTCATTGCCACACCTTTTATTGTTGGCATGCAAAATAACAATAGGCTCCTTTGCAGCTCCATTATAAAACAGGCGCCTAGAACTTGGTCTCATATGTCGGAGCATAAGAATGAGGTCTACAAACCCTCTAGCTTTAAGCACCCACCTCAGCATCAGTCTTCGCACTTGCTGCCCCTGTGCCCAATATCCCTTCTCTCGGCTGCTGGCATGGCTGCCTCACTCCCATCAGGATCTCACCCATCTGTCATTCTTCAGAGGTGCTTCCTAGACCACCCTTCCTAAGAGGCCTTCCCCAGTTACTCTTCATCAGACAACCCCGTTTACTTCTTTCACAGCAATAATTATACTGTGTAAAACAGTGTTTATTTATTTAGCTACTTGTTAATTGTCTCTCCTGCTAAAAGGGAAGTTCCAAGAGAGCAGGAATGTTGTCCATCTTGCCCACCTCCGGATCCCCAATGCACAGAGTGGGCGCTTAATAAATATTTATTGAATGACTTCCTGACTTAATGAATAATATCTGGTGAAATGCTTTGCACATAGAGCTGTATAAAATCAACAACAGGAAGTGAAGATAACTGAATCGAGATACTTAAGCATAAGAACTGGGGACGTCAGCTTTTTCTTATCAAACCATCGTCATAGGGATACTAGGGAAGCCTTTAGCCAGGAGTGGCTGAAGTAATCATTCCAGATTCTGGTGCTTCTCATCCTGACTCGTGTTTCTATTTGAACAGCCTGCACTGATCTCCATCCCTCACAGGGCCATCATGAAATAATTCTCTTCTCCTTATGTGTGAATTCAATCCTGGTGAAGAGCCCACCCTGCAGGCTCCCTCTTTCACATGGTATTGCCCTTGTTTATTTGTCTAGGCTGCCACCAGCTTTAGTTCCTTCTAGGTCAGGAGTAGTAGCTTTGTCATTTCTGCATCCCAGCATCTAGCACAGTGCCAAGCATCTAGCAGGCACTCATTACATGTTGTTGACAAAATGAATTGTATCAGAACAGTTATACCAAGTGCAGAGGGTTCTCAGGCTGTCTGCAATGGCTCAGGCTTTAGTCTTTAAAGAATAGAAACCTTCTGCTTTGCATGGTATGCGTGCTTCAAATAGTAGATGGCTAGTGAAGTGGGGAAGAGAGCTAGCTTCAGAGTAGGCCACGTAAGCATGACCTTGGATTAGGATGATACTGAACCACACTTTCCTCATCATTAAAGCGGGGCAAAATAATAGCTCCTACCTGGTTGCATTTTTATGGGGAGTAAATGAGATAAAGCATTTAACATATCCAGCATAGTGCCTGGAACATAGTAAATGCTCAATAATTGTTAGCTATGTATTAGTAATTGTCAACTTGTGTTCTATTTCTGTTCCTATTTTTTACTCTAAAAATCTGTAGATTGCTTCTTTTAATCTCTTTTTGAGACCGAATACTTTTCACTGCGGCCTCTGCAAAAAAAAAAAAAAAGCATTCTGAAAAAATAACTTTACAAAATGTCTGGGAATTCCTCCCCAAGCAGATATTGAAGAAATTTTCATAGCCCACCCCAGCTTTGAGGGGGAAAAATGCATATATATATATATATATAATTTTTCATTAAGCAAATGTCCTCTCCTCTACAGTTCTTCTCATCTCCCTTTACTTTAATCAAATGTTCCCAAAATTTAAAAAGTAGTAATGAAAACCTGCTCTTTTGTTGACTACCCTGAGTTTTATATTTTACTCTTTCATGTATGTTTACATTTGGCTGACAATTATTTTCCAGGCATTTAGGGAACAATTCTTAATTCAATCTAGAAGACGTGTTTTCCAAATGTTTAATAGTGTTTGTTAAGTGAAAAGACATATCAATATCTTTTGGATTACATTTGTTTAATCAAAAACACATTAACTAAGCTTTAGAAAAGTAGTCTTCCCAGTATTTCAATGTGCGAGTAACATTAAACAGGAAAATAAAGTTATCCGTGAGTTGGAAGAAAATGATTAAATTAGAATTTGCACTAAAACAAGGCCAGCCTTTCCCATCATCACCATCGTAATTTTAAAAAGCACAAATGAAAGAGTGCCTATGACAAAATATCTCTCTGCTTTACCTACAGAGGAGAGATGCCAACATTTCCATTACTTATGCATTTGTGCATTAAATTTATACATTTAACCAGTATGCATTGAGCGTTGACCAGGCCCTGGGGAGTATGATAGGTGCTGAGAAACAAAATATTAACAGACATTGTCCCTGCCCTTAAGGAAAATTTCTGTCTAATTAATTCACCAATATGCAAACAGACAAATTATAATTAAATGTCATTAGAACAGTGTGGCAGGCTGCACGTGGGCAAGAGAGCGTGGAAGGAGTGGAGGCCTGCCTCGCAGCAGAGCTGCATGTCAGATGTAATCCTCGAGTTGAAACCTGAAGGATAAATAGAAGTTTGGCAGACAATGAGATGGTGGGAGGGGAAGAGTTGTGGATTTTTCCCCCTTTATTATTTTCTTAGAATTTCAATAGATTTGGGCAATACAAGCAGTTTTTTGATGCATGGATAAATTGTATAGCAGTGAAATCAGGGCTTTTAGTGCCCACATCTCCCGAATAGTACACACTGTACCCCATGGGTAATTTTTGATGAGGGGAAGAGTTTTGCGTAGAGGAAATAGAAGGGACATAGGCAAGGAGACGTGATGTGTTGGGAAAAGCAACTGCAGGTTGAAGAGAGTGTGAAGGACCTGTCGGGGGAGACGGGCATGTTCGGCTGGGTAGGGGAAGCGTGTCATGCTGAGAAGAGATTTTGACTTTGGGAAGCCATACGAATGCATATGTTAGAAAGATCATACTACAGAATAAACTCAGAAAAAGAAGTGCAAATATTGAAAGGTAGAGAAGAACTGTTTTATTAATATACGCTTACAATATGACTAGAAAATTCAAGTGAATTAATTGAAAGACCACTAGGACTAAATAAGAGAATTCCATAAGGTGGCTAGACCCAAATAAACATAAAAACTAGTAGCTTTCCTATACACTAGCAATAAAATATGAGATAATGTAATGAAAAAGATATAGTTCACAAAAGGAACAAAGGAAGAACATAAAAAAGGACATGCCTTATTTTTGGATAAGAAGATACAATTTTATAGAGAGATCTCTTCTCCAAGTTAGTCTACTATTTCAGTGAATTCCAAACAAAACCCCTACAGAATTTTTTAATGGAAATTGATAAGCTCATTCTGAAATTTATTTGGAATTGTCATTGCATAAGAATAGCCAAGAAATTTTTATAAAAGAAAAACAGTCAGGGGGAATTTGCCCTATAAATATCAAACATACTATAATCTTACTAAGAAATGTGTAAACAAAATATAACTTAAAGCTTTAAAACAAAATTTTAACAAACTTGTCAAAAAATACTATTTATAGGACTTAGATTGATTTTGCTACCTTCTAGTGTCATGAAAAACAAATGTGTGCATTGACTAAAGTTCATAGGTTAAAAATACTATAAATGACAATAATACAGTTGTAGGAACCATGGTATGAACAGAAAATTTGTTACAGGTTGGATTTTTCAGAAGCAGATGCTAACATAGAGTTTGGACTGCAAAGTCCGGATGGTCCCTGACTTACAATGGTTCAATTTTATCATGGTGCAAAAGCCATATGTGTTCGTTAGAAACTGTACTTCAAGTTCCTATACAACCATTCTGTTTTTCACTTTCCCTATAGTATTTACTAAATTATATGAGATATTCGATACTTTATTATAAAATAGGCTTTGTGTTGGGTGGTTTTGCCCAGCTGTAGACTAATGTAAATGTTCTGAGCACATTTAAGGTAGGCTAGGCTCAGCTGTGAGGTGCGAAAGGTTAGATGTATTAAGTGCATTTTTGACTTGTAATATTTTCAACTTATGATTGGTCATTTTCAAACTATGACAGGTTTGTTAGGACATAACCCCATCATAAGTCAAGGATCTTATCTGTACTTATTAAGGATAAACACCTGTGAAAGAAAAGGGGTGGAAACAGGATTGGGCAGAGAAGTCAAACTGCAGTGCGGGATGGACAAAGCCCCTCCCCATAAGGAGTTCTGGAGTGTGCACGGGTTATTGGCAGGTGGTCAACGCCATGATCATTCTTAAGATGCAAATTAAAATCACAATGTGATATGACTATATACCTACCAGAATAGCTAAAATCCAAGTGTTGGTGAGAGTGTGGAACAGTGGGAACCTTCATATACTCCTGGTGAAAATGTGAGCTGCTTTGGCCATGGTGGAAACTGATTGGCAGTGTCTATTAAACCTGTGACCCAGAAATTCCACCCCTCAGTGTATACCCCACTGAAATACTTATATATACTGACCAAAAGATGTGTATAAGAATGTTCATAGCAGTGTTATCTGTAATAGCCCCCACATTTCCATCCACAGTAGAATGAAAAAATAAATTGTGGCACATTCATGCAGTGGAATATTACAGCCGTCAATGCTGCTGCATGAAGCAATGTGGATGAATCACACAAATCTAATGTTGAGAAAGAGAAGCCAGACACAACACACGTACGATTCTGCTTATATAAAATCAAAAGTTGACAAATCGTTCTAAGGCGATAAACATGAAAATAACAGTTCCTTTTTGGGGGTAATGATTGGAGGAGAACACAAGGGAAGCTTCGGGCTGTTGGCAATGTTCATTTCTTGAGCTAGGCTGCGCCGGCACAGGTTGTGTTCACCTTAGAAAAACAATCATTGAGCTTTACACTTGATTTGTATACTTTTCTGTGTGTATGTTTGTGTTGCTCCTTAACAACTTACCCCAAAACCTAGTGGTTCAAACAACAAACATACATTATTTCACCATTTCTTTGGGTCAAGAATCTAGGTGTGGATTAGCTAAGTGGCTCTGGCTTAAGGTGTTTCCTGATAGTTGCAGCCGAGCTGTGGGCAAGGACCACAGTCATCTCAAGACTCTACTGGAGTCTTCTTAAAGCATTTTCATAATCTCAGAATGACATCCCATCACTGAAGGAAAGGGAGTTAATATAGGGCATGATGCCAGGAAGTGAAGAAGGCAGATATATGGGATTGGCACTGTTATACTGCTCTGGTATTCAGAGCGGAGGGGTCATTATGAAGACAGAAGAACATCTAGAACTTATTAATGTATTTATCTCTAGTCCAGCTTCCTAACCTCCTCTGTTCTCATGCCTTCAGTCCAGAAGTGGAACATGATGGAAAGGGGAAGAAGAGGCTAAAAAAAACCCTCAACCACAAGAACTGAAAGTGCATATGTCAGCAATAACGTTTGTCAACAGTGGAGGCCCAGCTTTGGTGCCTGGGGGTTGTAGGCCAGCACACAGATCTGCAGTGTCTGATGCAATGGTACCCCCTGAAAAGTGGCTGAGCCAAAGGCCCTGACAACAGAAGAAGGGCCCTCATGCAGCTGTGTTGGCAGAGGTGGCCCCAGCAGGCAGTGGAGGTTGAGCTCATCTGTGTGACACCCACAGTGGTAAGAGGGGAGCTAGAGGTCCCAATGTCATGAGTGGAGATGAGGGTCATAAACACAGAGTTACTGGTAATGTGACTCATTTTGTCTCCCAGGCGAACAGAAGCTACCTACATAGATATCAAAAGCTTTCATTGGAAAGAAGGGATAACCACTGGCCAGATAGCGAATGAGAAGTTGGCTTTGGTCAGAGGGCTTAGATGGCAGCCCCTGGACTGAGTTCAGAGTGGCTGATCCTTATATTCCCCCTGTTGCTGGTCTACAGCCTCCAACAGGCTTAGGCTCGGTGTCAGAATCTTCTATCAAAACAGTGGATGCATGATGCAGGGAGGTGTCAGGTGTTAGGGAGTGTCACTATGGGGCTGTTAATAGTGTTTCCTAAAAGTGAGAAGGAAAACAAAAGCTAAGTAGTGACAGAGTTGAATTGTCAAGATGTTTGGCTCGTTTATAGGCTGCTTCTACCTCTTTCTTCACGTTCCCATGTTCATCATCACTTAAACCGGGGTTTGATAAATATATATTTAACGTAAGGGGTCTTTGCTCAATAGAAAAGGCCATACATACTACACCATGTTCACTATGTCCAATAGTCACAGGTTTTCATACCATGAGATGATTTAATTTCAAAGGCAGTGACTCAACGAACTGCTAGTGACCTGGGTGACTACTAGAATACAGGTACAGTAACTAGGATGAATTAAGAGCCCTTTAAAAGCTGTGCCTTGTAAATTCCATTAAGGGTGTATAAACAGTCTTAGATCAGAATGCACTATAAAAATAATTCTTATGTTCCTTAAGTAATGATAAGTGAGATCATATTTCTTTGCTTAAACACACCAGTGGCTACTCCTTACGCTTATTATCCACACATGGCCTGGTGGGGGTGAGTCCCACCGGCTGAACCGGCCCCTGCCTGTCTCCCCACCCACACCTCCTCCACTCAGTCACCAGCTCCAGCCACACGTGTCTCCTGGCTGCTCCCAAACATCTCAGGGACTTTATACTTGCTCTTCTTTCTGTCAAGAACTTTCTTCTCCAAGCTCTTTACAAGCCAGCTTTTTTCCAAGCTTCTCAGCTGTTGAAGATCACTACACAGAGACCCTCCCTGACTACCCCATGGAAAATGCTCAATTCACTCCCAGTTCCATTACGCTGTTTTATTTTCTTCCTAGCACTCACTACAATTATATTTCGTAGTTATTTGTCCTCCCTCTTCACTAGGATGGAAACTCCGTGGGAGAAGGACCTTGTCTGTTTTGTTTGTCCCTGAATCCCCAGGGCATTGAACAGTGCCTGACTGTTGAGTGAATACGTGGATGATGAACACATGGGTCGTATTTAAGAAGTCTTTGGCTAGGTTTGCTTCTATGGTTTGTGTAACGTGGAGTACAATCTAATAGCACATCACTCTCCACCCCCATACTGCTATCAAAGGAACAATATTCTTTCCATCTTTGCACCCTCCTACCCCCAATAAGAAACCCAAGAATTCTAGACTGCTCTTGAGGTTATGGGGTCAGTCTTGTTATAATTGCTGTGTGCAAAAAGAAATAATTTAGTAACTGAGAAACCAGAGCCCCCTACGGACAGGCTGCACTCAGAGCCTTTGTTTGGAGCTGTAGAGGACACGCAGGGTTTCCACTGGGAATAGGCAGCTTCATGCCAGTTGCAGGCGTGGCTGGGGCCTTGCTCCCCTCAACCCCCATCGTCTCTCAGGGTGCAGGGATGAGAGGATGCCCTCTCTGACAGTGTTGTCCTAAGCTGTGGTCACTCTGTGTACCTGTGGGTCTGAGCTCCCAATATAGCTCGTTAGTCATATTACCCTCTCAGCATGATCACCATGGCAAGTATTTACAAAGCTCTGTGTGCCCAGCACTGTTCCTAATGCTTTTGGGTACTATCTCATTTAACTGTCACATCAACCCTATAAGATAGTGCTATAGGTCCTCGATCTCATAGTCTCATTTCCAAAATCCAAAGAGCTCTGAAAATGGGAAGTTTTCATAAGCCAATTGGCAGCAAACCTTACCTCAGTGAGGCTTTTATGGTTTTTATGCATCCTATGTACTGTGAGTATTCCTGTGTCTCACTGAAGAATTATGAATGTTGTGGAAGAAAAGAACCGGAGCATCACTAGCAAGCCTTTGTTCTAGAATGCTGGGCATGAGAAGTCCCTGAAAAGAGTGTTCTCAACTGCCTTGAGGAAGGAAGGAGGGGTTTTTCTTTAATAGGGCCGTTTCAGGGGGGTCATCCCTAACTCAGCAAGTTTCAGGAATAGCTGGTGAAGGATGGATCTTGGAAGAGGAAGGAATTCTTCACGCACATCAGCAGCCTTGGTTTGGGCAATTTGGATCTCATTAAGAGGAGTGAGAGGAGCAGATGAGGGCTGAGGTCGTGGGTTAGAGTGGGCGGGAAGAGCTGAGGAGGACAGGGACATGCGAGGGCCTCTGTAGAAGCTTCTCAGGCCGTCGGTGTCTCTCACAGTGTGTTTGGTTGTGGGGTACTGCTCCAGACCCCGCTGCGGGGGTATCATGTAACACATAGAGTGGATACTTACGGGCACCTTCTTAGTTTCTCAGATCTGAAAAACCCTAAATTCCCAGACTCATCTGGCCCCAGGGGTCTTAGGTAAGGGATTAGGGGCTGTTTCTATCGGCCTGTCTTATAGCTGAGGAAACGGAGG
>RJWJ010020539.1:0-28927 GCA_004363605.1 Indri indri | reverse complement strand
GAAAAGATTTTAAACTGAAGACTGATAAAAATTCAACGTATCAAAATGCAGCTGATACAGTACTTAGAAGGAAATCTAAAGCTTTAAATTCCTGTATCAGAAGCAGAGAAAGGCTTAAGATTAATGACCTATGTTTCTACCATAAAAAGCCATTATGATTACATTATCATAACATTATTTTAAGAAATTTGAAAAAGGCGAGAAAAATTAAACCCAATAGATGGAAGTAATAATATTAAGAGCAGAAATCAAAGAAATGGAAAACAGACATGATTGAAAATTTCTGCAAAATCAGGAGGTGAATTTTGAAAAGTTTAATAAAATTTATAAGCCCTGGCAAGACTGATGAAGACAAAAAGAGAAAAATCACAAGTCTAATATCAGGTTGAAAGACAGGATATTACTCAATATCCTACAAAGATTAGAAGGATTTAAAAGAGATATCATGAACAAGTTTATGTGTATGAATCTGACATCATAGATGAAATCGAAACACACAATTTACTCACTCTGACACTAGGTGAAACAAAATCTAAATGTCTAATATTTATCAGAAATGTTGAATTTCTCTCAGAAACCTCCACACAAAGAAAATTCTAGGCCCAAATGGTTTTCATGGTGAATTCTATCAAATCAAATGAAGATGTAATATGAAGTTTACAAATTTTTTTTTTAAAAAACAGAAGAACGAATGACACTTCCCTACTCACTGTATGAAGGCAGCATAACTATAATACCTGACAAAGATATTATAAGAAAAGAAAATTGTAGATCAATTTTTTTCCTAAAAATTCTTAACAAAATATTAGCACCTAAAACCACACAATAAAAGCATAATACAAAATGACAAAGCAAGATCAATATTAATTATCTAGCCTTATATTACTTCATAGAATCAGCTGAAATTATGGTTTAGTGTTTTACTGTTTCAAATTCCCATCGTCAGGTGCCTGATGCATACTTATATGTCATTTCCAGTAATTAATGTGTTACTTCTTGCTTTTTAAATTCCTTTTTGATTCATTGGTAGAACATTTGCTTTTAGTATGAGATAAAATTCAGGGAAAATAAAAATGTATACAAGCTTCATTTTTTTTCTGTTTTGTTTTTTTTTTTAATTCACTCCAGGAAAATGTCTAATCTTCCACCATGCAGACTATCTGCTTCATTCAGTAGAAAAATTACAGCAAGAAAACTGCCAAAGCTTTCAGACACCAGAGTGTATTTAGGCATATTTAAGAATAAAAATATGAACACAACTTCCTACTATTCATCCCTCACATTCCTAAAATGCTGTTTAGATGATAAAATGAATGCTCCTATTCTGTCCTTGAAGCTTCCTCTTGAGACAGGCATTGTTTTCATCCACACAATATGACCAAAGAAAGTAAGGTTCAGAACAGGGAAAAAGAGGATCTCAGAAGGTTACAAAGAAAGCAAATGACATGTTTGCCAAGGATCTATTGTATATTCAGAAATGCACTAATCCCTGTGCACATAGATATCGATAACATGCCAGAGAATCACAGTAGATTTTCATTCTCTTTCTTACTTACTGATTCTAAGATCATATACTGAGTTTTCCCCTAAGATGACCATTACTTCATTTCATTAGTCAGAATAAACCTAGATTCATAGTAACTGTCAACGAAAAAAGAAAAATATTGCCAGATTCAAAGGAGAAAATAAAGTTAGTAAAAAATAAGTGTGGACCATGTATAAACTTATAACTCAAATAAATGCAATTTAAATAATACCAAGAATAATTTCTGAAACATAGTAGATAGTCCATAAACTTTGGAACTAACAAATGAGTAGAACAATGGTGAGAAAACTTTTTTGTGGTTGAAATAGGCAGAAATATGGATGGAAAGATAATGTAAAGAAAGCAAGAAAGCAAGAAAAAGAAACAAAGGGAAGAAGAGCAGAAGGGAAGAAGGGAAGGGAAGGGAAGGAAACAAAGGTGGATGAAGGCAATATGACCAAGTGGTACTTAGGATATGTAGAAACCAGAATTCTTGTTGGTTGCTTTGGCATTGTAAATTTAAGCAATCGTTTTGGAATGAATACAAAGAGTGGTGATGATGTTATATGCTTTAAACAAATAGGTTTATTACAGGTAATATATCTAAAAGTAACCATCCGAAATAGGGGGAAAATATGTGTTCATAAAAAAGTGTTCAAACAGCATAACTTATAATAGATAGCAACTGTAAACCAAGTACATATTCAATAATAGGAAAAGGGTATATAATTTATGTTGCATCCATTCAATTAAATATTATGCCACCTTAAAACCAATTATTATGAGAAATATGATTATTAAAAATCACGATTTATTAAACATCCTTAACAAGGTGTTCTTGGCTCTTAGATACAAAGGCTTCAGTTAATCATCCTCAGTTTATGGCACTTGTTCATCATTGGTTTTCTCAGTTTACTTAGTCATTTATTCTTTTTATTCCTATATTTCACTCCCATTTTCATAGAGTCCTCACAATATGCAAATAATCTTTTTAATGTAATGTATATTTTTATTTCTATGTATTTTTATAAAATATGTGCTGCTTTTTGCCTATTTTAACTTATGTAAATGTATTATATTTTATCTACCTAAATGGCACTATATCAAATATCTCAGGTTCTGTTTCATTATACAAAGTTGATATATTTATCCATATGCTAGGTGTACATCTAATTCATTGCTTCTATTTGCTAGATGAAATTTATGTAGTGAATTATTTGAAAGAGCAGGATATGAATATATATTATAATACACAATATATAGAGAATATATAATATATATCCCATGATTATAATTATGTAATAACTCTTTAATATGGAAATAGAATAAAACTGGAAATAAATTTGCCTGATTTTTTTCACAGTTGACTTGGTATTGAATGACTTTCTGACTACCGTTACAATGAAAACATCAATAGCAACATTAAGTACATCTGATGCTTTCCTTTTAGCACAGCGATAGTTTTGGTAGATATTTCAGTATTTAAGTTCCTCAATTATCTTGTCTCTGTGAAAATTCTGAGAGATAATTCTAATTATCCATAGTTATCAATCTGGACAAGGTATATACACTTTAATAATGATTTCACTTTTTAAAAATCATCACTTAAATGTTTTTTAAGTGGATTTCCAAACGAGTATGTATTTTCTAGGACATAGAGTATTTTTTTCCTGCTCTTTCAAACCAATTTGTTTCTTTTGGAAAATAAACAGACTTTCAGAGAAATATTCTAGGCTCTAAATATTTCAGAGAAATATCTGTTTCATAATACCAAGTTCATTGTATTTAATACTTTGCATTAAAATATATTTTTTTGTTTCGTATCAATATGCTTTACGTTGGTATATCAACAAAAACACACATTTCTGGTATTATTTCATGTTACTTTCTTTTGAGAATTATACTTTCCCCACTCTTTCTCCTCACTTTATTTCATTTCTGTAATTTAACTCTCTTCTCTTTAATTTTAAAGCTTTGGTTCAGGTTGGCTGGATAGTCCTCAGCCAAACCTGACCTTTATAGGTCTTATGAGATGGTTCTTATTCCTAGCTAGGAATGCATTACCCTCATTTCTAAAAGCATTATCCACAAATCCAGTGTTTGCTCTTCAGAATCATGTATTTTTGCTTTCTTTCCAAAGAAACCAATGTCAAGTGGAGAAGAGGAAGAGAATACCCTGTCTCTTTCCCTAACTCTTGCACTTTCCTAACTCAATGTTTCAAAGCTGCTAGAGATAAATTTTAAAATTCCTTTTTGGGTCAAGAAAAAATGTTGCATGTATTATCATGATGGTGTGTATAAAATGAATAGAAGATGACAGGAAGCAAATCTAAGTCAGTAAAATCTAAAAAGCCATTTGTCTTCCCTAAATAAACCGTAGAAGTCTTTTCTCCCCATACCCTTTTTCCTACTAAGGTAGGTATAAATCCCCAATTCTAACCGCCCCTTTCTCCCTGAGCACTCCCTCGTGTATGCATGGTATACATGTAAAAAACCTTTCCCGTATGCCTCTAGCATCATGCCCATAGCCCACGCAGAAATGAGTAAGAAGGGCAAAAGATGTATGCCAACAATTCATTTAACAAATTAAGGACGAGCCTTTTTTTTTTTTTTAATCAAGGAAACAATAGCTCTCCTGAAACCCCATCTATTAATATTCTGCTTTCATCTCATTGGCCAGAATTCTGCCTCATGGCCATCTCTCCACACCCTGAAGTATCTGGGGAGGTGACTGGTTTTCATTGGGCACATGACCACGCTGAAAAATAAATCCACTTTGCTACAAAGGAAGAAGGAGAAAAACGTGTTGATTCACACCAACTGATGTTACCACAACTATCTCCCTGGGATGAATGTTAGGAAAATACAGCACTGAGAAAAAGAAAAACCCCTTTAGTTCCATTATAACTTGGGGAAAATTATCAATAAAAAATTTTCAACCATTTTTTCAAAGTATTGTAATGAATAAAATGAAAGCATTTTAAACTTTGAGAAAGGCACTAACTAGGCACGTGTTTTTCTTGCCCCCCTTTTCTTCCCCCTAAAATTATGAATGTATGCAGTCTCTTCTCATTGTCTAGTGCATTGTTCATTGAGCTGTGCTCCGAGGCACCCTGCAGCTGCAGCGGGGACGTGGGACCCACAGCTCTGACAGCAACGCTCCACCTCAACAGAGCAGCTCCACTGGTGCTGTATCTCTAAGGGCATTTTGAACAGTGGTTGTTGCAAAAGAACTGGAAAATTATCAAATCAAATTGAACGCTCTAATTTTACAGAAAAGGAAACCATGCAAAAATTTAAAAAATTGATCAATGGCTCAAAGGAATATCAGAGGCAAAACCTAGCTTTTATTTTTCTTAGTATTTCTATCAGTCATCTAACTCATCTTCAGCAGGTTGTTGATAAGTTTTTGTTGTGATTGTTATTTTTAAAAATAGGCTAATTAAGAGGCTTGGGCTAGAAATTCCCCTTTGGAATTTTAGTCCAATTAATTGCTATGTCATATATGTCTGGTAAAATATATCTTTTAAAAACAGACTCATTTTTTTCTGATTGAGTTTTTGTTTATGCAAAAGATACTATGAAATAACATGTATCTACATCTTACCTATTTTTCCAAGAATCCTACATATTCAAATTAGGGTGAATGATTTATGCATGTGACAAGATGTATTGTGAAACAATATTACCAAACACTGTGTTAAGCACTTGTGGCTCCTGCTTTGAGGATCTGAGAAACTTCTTTTGCGCGCAGGAGGGTACAATGACAAATACCTGGTCATATAATCAGAAAACACTTTTCGGCATTTCCACTAACTTTCTTCAGGATTTTAGGCAGAAGTGGTGGAAACTGTTATTAGTCACCATAATAACGATGGCACTGGTGGGAATATTTTCCTCTATGAAAATAATAATTGCATTCACTATTTTTAACCTGTGTTGGCCAAAATAATTTCTGCTTAAAACCACAATGATGAAGCTAGGAAGTATGACATTTTCGATTTCCCCACACAAAAAAAATCAGTTTAAAATCTTGTTTTGAATTTGATATAAATTATTATGATGAAATTCTTATTGGTTTTAATTTATTTGGCTTATTATTTTAATTACATATTCGTTTTTATAACAGCTTGCAACTGTTTAGTATTTTCTCAGGACAGTAATCAAGGGTCTGTTCCTTAGTAACACTTGCTCTGAATTCTTTGTTTATTATTCTTAAAAAACTTCTCGAAAATCTTAATGGTAAAGAAGTTCCAGAACAAAGAACTCCAGCCTTGGTCATCACATGAGAAACTGATTATAGCCTCTGAAAATATGCTGAAGGATGAGACCAGCAAAAACAGGGCAGCGCTTCAACAAACTCCGTTTTGTACAAACAACAGCTGGATGTGCCTGTTGCCACTGGTGGGGGAGGGTGAGGATGGAAAAAACGTTTTAATTTTTTTACTGTTGGAAAGTTTTCAGTGAAATCATGATGTCACCAGGATATGTTTTGTCTGTGACTATAATTTGCATAAGTTCCTTTCCCATGGAACTATGTAAAATACAAAGGAATGTTTTATGGTAGATCTCGCCTCTATGATGCCAATACCCTTAAGAGTCCGTGAAGGAGACATCATGTACAAAGAATTTCTTTCGTAAATTCTCTCAAAGTGGGAACTTATGGAAGGAAAGAAAAAGGGTATACGAATATTACAACTTTCACATTGTACTCACAGAATAACAATGAAATTATTTTGCATTCCTGATCATTGACTAATATTTTAACTTTGCATTACATATTTTTGAGAAGAGGATTCACATTTTCTTTGTACTTATGGTTTGAGACGTGTACTCATTTTATTATTATCCCTGTTTTAATTACCTCTTACATTTTGTCAAATTCCTGTCTTTGAAAAATTTTAAAACATCAATCAAAATATATTTGGGACACATTTTTGGAGATTTGTTGCAATATCAAATTATGAAATGTCTTGCTGTAGAGAAAGCAGAGGTATTCCAGTATCCAATAAAATGTCAAGAAATCAAAGGCCATTGAGTGTTTAGCATTCCACACAGGAATTTTAATTCCAAGATCACTATTTGAACCTTGTGAACATGGTTCAAGTTAACTTATTAGTCCCCATATAAATCAAAGGATATAAATAAAATAATTGGGGGGTGGTGAAGTCAGGTGAAGTGGTTTAAGTATCAATGTGCCAGGTACATCCATCACTAACTTCCTCAATACTTTTGCAAATTTAAGGTTGAAAATAATTTTTTTTACATTTATTGATGATTTTAATTTCTGGTAAGGTAGCTCATTAGGTTATCTGAATCATTAGATTTCACTGTAATTGTTTCCTCTTCAATTCACCACTATTTTTTTTTTAATTTAAAAAGCATGTTGTTTCGTGTGTGTGTGTGTGTCTGTGTGTGTGTGCTGCCATTAACTTCTCTTCTGTGGTTTTGTTATTTTATTGGCAACCTGTGTTCTCTTTCCTCTAACAGTTCTGTTTCACTGTGAGACACATATTCTGTGTCTTGGGCTTGTTCTTCCTTTCTCTGGGTGCTTTGTCCCCTGAGGTTCATTACAATTCTGCTTTGCATATTCACTGGGCTTAGTGCTAGAACCAGAAGTGGCAGCCATCTTGTGGATAGTGAGAGATGTAGCAGTCTCTTCTATTCGGGCAGGTGATGTATTGGTCAGGAAGTAGTCAGTATCCTGTTGAGGTCTCTTGAGGATGTCACCATGTTCCTTGTTCGCCATAGCTGCAAGTATAGCACTCTCCCTGCCTCAACCAACCTGCCCAGACTCCTAGTGAGAGAACGTGAGGAGGCAGAGATAAGGGCAAATTCTTTACGAGACTCTCATGAGGAACAGCACCCCTCTTCTCTTCTTATGGGACCATAGTTCTCCTCAAAGCATCTCTTTCCAGGAGTTTAGAAAAATTTCATTGTATTTATTTATTATTCAGTCCTTCCTTTCCCTTATTTATTTTTTTTCTTTTCTTTTTTCTTTTCCTTCTTTCAAGAACTCTTGATTGCTAGGTTTTGGATCTTCAAAGTTGAATTCTCTTATGTTTGCTTTTCAGTCTTGTCTTTTTGTTCTTTATTGTAGGGGAGGTTCTCAAACATTATCTTCTAGCCCTTGTATTTATGTTTACATTTTGGAAAATGTAGTTTTAATTTCCATCAGTTCCTTTTTTTACAGCAACCTATTCTTGCCTTATGACTCAATAATCAAAATAAGTAAAATGTATTACAATAACAGTATGAAAATATATAAAATCAGGAACTGATAGGGCTTGGGAGGTAGGAGACAGCTTCCTTAAGAAAATGACCTTTGAGCAGAAATCTAAATGATGCTAAGAAATTACTTGTAATGATGAGGGATTACCTAGTTAAGAGGACGAGGGAGTCGGAGCAGTCCGGAAATAAGATTACAGTTGGAGGTTTTGCCTGTTCAAGGCTTCTTTAATAGGCTACGCAGTTACAGTTATGATTTTTTTCTTTGCACACAGCTTTGGGGCAACACATAGGTTTGCTATGTAGCACCCTCACCTCAGTGTCTAAATATTCTTTCATGACAGTTTTATACACCTCATTGGCACAAAAGTTAGTCAGGGACTATTTTCAAGTCTATATGTGTGTATGTGTTGACTTTTTTGTTATTAATATTTTATGCATAACTCCTTTGTTTTTTTCTATATTATTTGAAAATGCATTATATATATTTTCAGAATTTTAGAATAATTGAGGTCTCCTATGACAAAATAACATTTGTAAATGTACCATAGGACCCCAATTTACTCAGTTTGGAATGTACTAAGTCCTATGCATATCTATTATTAAGCAACTTTATTCAGATTATATACAGATCTATATTTCATTTATTTGGGGCCTACTTAAATCATAAAGATTTAAATGTATGGTATAGTTTTCACTATGATATTAGATATATTCATATTCTAACAGGTTTGACTTTGTCTATCTTTATAAATTATTATTCTGCTATTAAAGTTTTATAGATGTTATGCCTTCTTATCAGTATTAGATAACCTTCCTTTTCCTTTTTAATGTGTTTTTTACCTTGAAATCTCTTTGGTCTGAATTGATATTATAACCTTTGCCTTTGCCAAATAAATCTTTCTCTAGTTTGTGTTTTTAACTACTCTCTAACTTTTGAGAAATCTGTGCTGTAAAAACTTAGATTAGACTTCCATATAACATAGGAAATATTACTATTTCAAATCCTGATCAACACATTAAATAATTAAATTTGAATTTATATATTTCCTCTTTTAAGAACACTTTTTAAAACTGTTCCTTTAGTTTTGTACTTGGATTTATAATTGTTTAGATTTACCTATATGGTTAACTGTTTTCAATTAAATTATGTCATCCATAGCCTTTAGTTCTTAATTTTTATTCATCTCTAGGTCCTCATATTTTAAAAGACCACCTGTGCAATATATTTTGATTAGGTAGTCATTGATCTCCATCCATTTGTTTTCCAGTATCATGTATTTTATAGAACATGTCTTAGCCCGATATTTTTCCTTTATAGTCAATTCACTAGTTCTGCCTGGATATTTTTTATACTTTTATGTGTAGTAATACAAAAATATGACAGTATTTCTAGGTGTAAATAATTTCTCTGTAGTCCAAGGCAAGCTCTTTCAATAAATATGCATAAAAGAATATGTAGACGTTAAGAACATACTCCTTTCTGTCACACAATCCTAGGAACAGTTTGGTAAGTCCTTACTTAACCATTCTAAGGCTCTGATTCTTAATCTTTGAATGGAACTAATACAAACTAACTCAGAGGATTATTTTAAGAATTAAATGAGATAATTCAGCTAAAGTGTCAAGCAGGGTAACTGGTACATAGTAAGAATGCATATTAAAAAACTACATTTTTTCAGTTCAGACAAACTTTTCTTAATGATTTTTTTATTCCTTTTCTTCATAACATTCTCATTTCTCCACTCGATGATAGCTATAATTCTTAGTTTTCTCTCCATTCTTCTGTCCTTTAGGTTTTTTTTCTATCTCATCTTTTGCTAACATCCTGGCTGTCTTTCAAATTTGCCTTCAAATTCAACGATTTCATTATTAGTTGTGTTAATTCAACTCTTCACTGCCTTCCTCATGGATTGTAATTCTGCTCTTTCATTTTTATTTTCTGAGCCCTTCCTTATTTAATCTATATTCCTGTTAAACTCACCCTGTCAGTTTTCACTAAAGGTTACTGTTGTTTCACAGAGGTTGCTGGCTTGAATTCTTTGTAAAATTCATTTCTTAGACTATTTTCCATATTCTGTAGTAAATAATTATAAGTCCATTCTTCTTCCATATTTCAAGATGATTTTCCTTTTCTTTCAGTTATACTTGTAGGTTATTGCTGAGTATATTCCTCCTTACTCGTTTCAAACATGGCAAAATCAAGCAGCACTTGATGTCTGCCAAGGGCAATAGATGGCACCTACTCTGCTGTCCATTTGGGAAACAGATTCGTTTTCTTCAGAGGTGTAGAACTAGCTCAACCTTTCCTTCCAGAAGGGATTATTCCTGAGGAATGATTCCCATGCTTTGCCACCCCCACCCCCTGCCAAAAAACCACTCTTTTCTTGTAAGATGATACTAAAATAGGTTAAATGTGGGGACTGGGGCGTGGAGAGGGGACAGTCTGGTATCAAGTAATTTTAGTAAACACTATGGCAATCTGACTAGAATAAGTTTCTTTACCTCAAACATCTTAGAGTTGACATATGCTAACGTATTTGGGAACTTTTTTTTTTCTTGCAATACACCTAATAATAACTTGTGGGAAAGTAACACTCCATGGAAGAAAGTTTGAGAAACAGAAATCTAGAGCATGCATGTTCTCTTGAGGTGGAATATGCCTCCCTTACCCACTGCTTGGCCTGGTTCTCTGATACTCTGAATCAATAAATATCTGAGAAACTACATTATATAAAATACTCTATTAGCAAAGCTATTTCTGTGTCTACTTGCCTGAAGTGTTTTATTTGTGGGTCTAAACTGGTCTGAAGGTGGACTCCTGTCAGAGTCCACCGTGAGAACCTGATGTCTATGCCAAGGGACACTGCGTTTTCACTGTGCTGAATCTCACCTCGTTTGCTGCTCTTGCTGGGCAGAGCCATGGGTGCACGAAGTTCCCTGTTCTTTGCTGGAGCCAACAGTGCATTGAAACCATGCTATTTTCCATGCAGAGGTGGGATAATCTCTCCCTTTCTCTATAATTGGAAATATGTCACACGTATTCCACGAAAGGCACCACTTAATCTCCAAATGTCTCACAAGGATTTCAGAGAAAGCATTATTTATGTTTTTTTAATCTGTTTTTTTACACACATGGCCTACTATTTAGCTAAGATTTAGATGTAAATTCATGGGCGAGCCAGGAGGTACTCAGAATTGGTCTCCTCTGACAAGTCAGAGATCGGCCTGATTCGGTCTTAGGAGGAATTCTTTCTGGAAAGATTCCTCGGTTGTACATGCAAATACATTCCTAGTGCCTTTGCCTGAGCAAATGTCCAGATAAATGCCTCTTCTTGATCGGGCCCGGGGGGTGGGGGAGCCCTCCCTGCACCTGCTCCTCTACAGCATATACTTCCTTTCTCCCACAAGCATGTTATTGAGGCTTTGCTCATGTGGAAGACACTGAACATAAGTTTTCACAGATGCACATTACGACCTTAGAAGCTTGTATATGGACAGAGAAGAGCATTCAAAGAGGAAAAGTGACTAATGTCACATAATCAGTAGTAACTGCTTTGGGATTGGAATTTAAGTTTTTTAATGCTAGTTCTTATTTAAAAAAAAATTATTGACTAATAGTCTAACTAATCCAAATAATACCCATACCTTACCCAGATATGACTCTGCAAACTAGAATATCATAACAGAAATGATATTATTTTCTAGACCTAATGAGTACGGTCAACATGCTCAGGGTTTAGACTGTGTAAATTAAATTGCCCATGAGAGAAATTCAAGATAAGTGACTAAGCTACAATGACTTATTTCTAAAAAGTTACTAAAAATATTAAAAATAAAATTCTAGTGACAAACAACTTTTACACTAATGCAGAGAGGTCTTTTAAAATTCAGCAAAGGTTTACGACCTTTTGAAAAGGTTTACGACCATGACAATACCATTTCTTAGCAGATTGCTCATAGTAATATATCTGATGAAGAATTAAGGGTGGGTATAGCTGCATTCAGTGAAAGAATTGATTCTTTAACTCACTGTTACTTTTATGATAAATGTCTCATGTTATTCAGACACAGAATATTTTAAACAGTATTTCACTGGCTCATAATCCTTCTCCATTCAGCCTTGTTTTTAAGATACTTAAAAGGAAGTGACAACACAAATCTCATTCCTGTCTCGTAGCTGAATATCCTTTTCATTCTTTTCTTTCTGTGCATAAAATTTCTTGGGTAAATACAACTCAGAGGAAATAGGTGCATCAAAGGAGCCTAATTCTGCCAGTTTGGGGCCTTTTGCAAAGCTGGGCTGCTCTCTTTGAAAACAGAATGTCTGGAAGACAAGAAGCCTTAGGCCAGGCCACCTGCTGGGCAGGACACACAGGGCACAGCCTGACAGTTTCCCATTACCACTGGCAACCAGGAAAAGCATTTTCTATCCAACTGCCCTCCCTTTGTTACAGTAGTTTAAATGGTAGTAAAGCCCTGCTTTCAGTAATGGTCAAGGCTTTGAAAATTATGAGGAATTGGGATGAAGCATTACTTTATACACGTTCATTATTTTAATTAAACACAAATTCAAGTCCCTGGAAACCACTTTTTTATGCCATAGATCATCTGTATCCTAGTAAGTGTCAAAACATTTATCCAAGGTAAAGAGTAATTACAAGACAGAGAGTCTAAACCCCAAAATAAGGAGCCCATTTTTCAAGAGGTTTACCCTACCAACTGGTTTTTCCTTATTAATTCTAAATGTTTTTAAAATTGGTGGTAGGTTTTAGTTTGCTAGGGCTGCCATAACGAAATACCAGTGGCTTAAACAACAGAAATTTATTTTTGCACAGTTCTGGAGGCTGCAAGTCCAAGATAAAGGTGTTGGCAGGTTTGGTTTCTTCCAGGCCTTTCTCTACAGCTTGGAAATGGCCACCATTTCGCTGTGTCCTCACATGGCATTTCCTCTGTGCATGCATGCCCCTGGTGTCTCTTCCTCTTTTTATAAGAACACCAGTCATACTGGATTAAGACCCCACCCTTATGACCTCATTTAACTTTAAATTACCTCTTAAATAACAGGAAAGGAGATTTTGCTGGGGCACTATCTGACTCTGGCTTGACGTCTGAATTGCCCATGTGTCCTGTAAACTGAACTCTTGTGGAGTTGAAAAATCCAACTGTTTTTGTACCCCAAACTGAAGCAGTTATAAACAATGGCTATACAACTGAGGAAAGAAAAGTAGGCAGTAAGCAACCTACTGGAAGAGATGAAATTAATTGTGTTGCCTTCCCACTCAAAACCATTATTTCAGAAAGCCTCAGGTCAGAAGCCAGCTGGGAGAATGAGAGGACAGAGTCCATTAAATAAATGACCAGAGACTTCATGCTTTAAATCTATTTCTAGAAAGATCTTTGGCTGTGATTATTCCAACATGAAACTGATTTGAAGCAAATTCTTAAGAAACATACTGCATTTTAGAGAGGACTTTCGTGCCAGAAACAAACGAATCAACCAAACAAACCATTCAAAACAAAACCAGAAAACAAGCCTGGAGCTGGGTGGGGAGTATTTGCAGGAGGTGGGCTTCAAGAAGTGAGCATCACGCAGACCCCCAGACTCATTCAGTGTGCACCTCAGATGTGGACAAGCAGGAGTCTTACTCGGGGCAGAGCCAGGCGTCTCAGGGACAATTGATAACGGAAAGTGTATTAGTTTTCAATGCTACATAACAAAGTACTACCAATTTAGTGGCTTAAAGCAACACATATTTATAAGCACACAGTTTCTGTGGAGATGGTGTGGCTTTGCTGGGTCCTTGAGTCTCACAAGGCCTCAATCAAGGTGTGGGTGGGGCTGCATTCTCATTGGGAGACTTGACTTAGAATCTTCTGAACTCCCTCATGTTGTTGGCAGAATTAATTTCTCTGTGGCTGCAGGACTGACAGTTTTAGTTTATTGGTGGTATCTGCCCTCAGTTCCTAGAGGCTGTTTACAGTTTCTTGACATGTGGGTTTCTTCAAAATGATCACTTACTTCATGAAAGCTTGCGATGGAGAGAGAGAGCACGTCTGCTAACAAGGTGAAGCTTGCGCAATAGAATGTGTTAATGATCACAGGAGTGACATCCCATCACATTTGCTATACCTGTTCTTTTGGCAAGGAGCAAGTTGTGGGTCCTTCCCACACCCAAGGGAAGAGGATTATATAAGGGTGTGACTACCAAGAGGCAGCAATCATGGGGACTGCTTTACAGCCTGCCTGCCATAGAGAGCTTTTCCAGAGAACGTAACCAGCGCTTTCAGAAGGGCTAAGAAGTTTTCTTCACCATGAGACAGTAGACTCTTTTGCTTTTCCTGCCTAGCAAAATTTGATAATTGCTGTGGGTCAGAGACTACTGTATGTTTTCCATTTACTTCTTTATTGATTTTAGGGAGTATCGTTATTAAGATTATTTTCTTCTTTTTCCACTGTTTGGTATTGGGTGTATTGAAGGCAGATACCTTACATTTTAGTTTATAAATCATCCAACCACACGAAGAACATTAGGACCAGAACTGGAGACTGACACAGTAAATGGATAGAATTCAGTGTTGCTTCTTGGCCATGGAGTGGCTATGTTCCATGAATGAATATGAATGCCTATGTGTGTAGTCCAAGGGGCAGCTTTATCAAAGAATATTACTTTTATGCCATCAGATCCATTCTCATTGCCCTCTCTTCTCAATTTCTAGTTGGGCTCATTGAATTTATCATGAAGACAATGAGTAGCCAGTACAAATTTTTAATCAGGGTGGCTAGATATCCTATAACACACAGGGCTGTCCTGTGCAACAAAAGATTGTTCCATATCCCTTGTGACTTTTGAATGTCTCCCCCTATATTTGTGTATATGACAAACTGTTCAATATAATTATCTTAGCATAATATCTATCCCTGGTTTAAAAATAATCGCAAATATTCTTGCATGGTTTTAATAGACATTGTGTTACAGAAATTCAACCACCATGTAAATTGAGACACGATTGTATTTTGTTTTGTTTGGAACTTTACCAACAGTAAGTTATCATTTCAGAAAATCACATCACTGACATTAATACTCCTTGTGTGTTTAAGTTGCCAGTACTTCTTCAGTCTGTACTCCTGCCACCTTCGTGGTATTCTAAGCATAGAAACAAGCATTTGACTATTTCATCATGTCACGATTATCTTGAAATCCATAATATGGACCATTTCCCTTCACATTACAGATTACCTTAAAATTACTCGTGAAGATAGATTATATTATATAGAAAGTTGATTTTGGGATAGAAAAGGCATTATAAAATATTTGTTATAAAAAGGGAACATTAGGCATGGCAGGGTTGAAATATACTGATTTAAGTAAAAGGTTAAATTAAATGCTTGTGGCATTTAACGGGTAGAGGTTAGGCATGTTTTTAAAAAATGAACAGATTAGGCACACAAAATGAAAAATTGTCTCATATCTCTCACAATTTTAAAACATCTTCTCTTATATTCCTGTAGGTGAAAACCCTGTTTATAAATAGGCAATAAAATGGACTGAATATTGGATGGATTTCAGGGTTGCTTCTTGGGCATGGAGTGGATATCTCCCTGACCATTTGGAAAAAAATCATCTTTTTTCTAAAGGCAGAGTTCCTGTCAAAATAACAAAAGTAGCCATGTATTTTTGATGCACTCTTTGTAATCAGACACTCTGCTTATGCGCATTATCTCAAGTAATGCTTACTACCCCAACGTTGTTAGGTATGTAGGACTGAAATACTAATCAAAAGACTCAGGGTTAAGTACTGCTTACTAGCAGTGATTAGAGGGAAACATATAAATTTAAATGCTTCTATTAGAACATAGCAAGTTTGAAACAAGCTTTCCCATCAAGAAATTGGAAAAGTAACAACAAATAAAGCAAAGGAATGTGGATAGAAGATATCAATAGAATAAAAACAGAAATCAATAAAATAGAATATAGATATACAATAAGAAAATCGTCAAGTACTTTTTAAAAAAGATTAATAAAATTGGTAAACTCAAGCAAAAGTGACTAAGAAAATAAGAGAAAAAAGCCTTCAAACCTTATCAATAATGAATGAAATTGATGACATCATTCTAAGTCCTAAAGAAACTGAAAAGATTGTATGAGGATATTACAAGCTACTTCATGCTATTATCTGGCAACTTACATAAAATTGACAAATTCTTTGATAAATATTTACTAAAACTGACCCAAGAAGAAATAAAATGTCTAAGTAGGTGTATATCTATTATATAAATTAAATTTGTAATTAAAAATTTCCCAGAAAGGAAACTCCAGGCACAAATGGCTTGATGGGTTAATTCTAGTGTACATTTACGGAAGAAATGTACTTTTTAAGAGAAAAGAAAACTTTTTAAGAGAAAAGAAAAAGTAGGAGTATTTACAGTTCATTTGATGAGGGCAATATATCCTTGATATCAAAACCTCACAAGGATATTACAAGAAGGGGAAAAGTGTATTCCAATATCCCTTATGTAAACAGATAAAAATTTAAAGTAATAAATCAAGTTCAGTTATATATAAAAAATCAGTAGTACACCATGATGAAGTGGGTTTTATTCATTGATATGCTGGTAAATATTTAATAACTGGCTCTCCATATTGAAAAAGGTATGCATATACATATATGCACAATTTTATTACAAATTGCTGATGTGAAGCATATTTACTACATGATCTACAAATCAGAATGAAATGTAGATTACTTTTCCTTGTAAACTCCATATAGCTAATTGAATCTCATGAATTTATTTTATTAATTTATACCAAACTCACATATGTAGACAACATATGGCTGTAATTAATGATTAAATGCAGTTTCAACAGGAACGTTGGTTGATGTTAATAAGTAAAATGAAAGGAAACAACAAAGATGTATAATACACTCTGGGAGGCCGAGGCGGGCAGATTGTTTGAGCTCAGGAGTTCGAAACCAGCCTGAGCAAGAGCGAGACCCCGTCTCTACTAAAAATACAAAGAAATTAATCAGACAACTAAAAATATATAGAAAAAATTAGCCGGGCATGGTGGCGCATGCCTGTAGTCCCAGCTACTCGGGAGGCTGAGGCAGAAGGATCACTTGAGCCCAGGAGTTTGAGGTTGCTGTGAGCTAGGCTGATGCCACGGCACTCACTCTAGCTCAGGCAAAAAGAGTGAGACTCTGCCTCAAAAAAAAAAAAAAAAAAAAAAAAAAGATGTATAATAGCACTTCATTCCTTCATCAGTAAGTTACTTCTTTGCTCAATTGGTTAATGATTTTTTGAATACTGGAAGATTATTTAATCTATTCACAATATAATGGCTACAGACATAACATACAAGTTTAAACTGTATTATCAAATATTAGCATTTTCTCCCTCACTTTCTTAAGTATAGACAATCAACAAAACAGTAAATCTAGCCTTGATTTACTTGTAGCATTTGCTTATTTTCATGGTGCAGATATTCCCAGCATGAGAGTTTTAGCTATCAATGTGACATCATTGACCCAGAATAGGGAAGAAATGCTCAGTAAGCTATTGTGTAGTATTTCCATCAGACAGATAACATAGATGTGGAGAACAGGTATATGCTCAAGAGCAGAGGTAACAATAAAATGTGATAAATAATTAGGAAGTGATGAGTTTTGAGTATTTAGTTCCTTTGCTTTTAATATAATCTCTCTAATTGTAAGTTTGTATAATTTAATGTTCAGTAATGTCTATTTAAAAACTGGCTAGCAGAATTTTTGAAAATTTAGCACTCAGATATCATGGGTTGGTACAAGGACATGGACATTTGTTTTATCCTAAAAATGTAAGATTGATATAACATTTTAAAATGAGCCATGTAATACACCATATTAATAGGGTAAAAAAAGAAAACATGTAGTCATCTCAATGAAAGGTTAAATGATTTGACACAATTCGATACTCATTCATAATAGGAACTCTCAGCAATCCATCATTAAAAGGTGGTCTTATCAGTTTGATAAAGAGTATCTACGAAAACCCTACAACTAAGGTCACAGTTAATTGTGAAAAATGGTGATGAGATACTTATATGGCATGGATAAGTTTCCAATAATGCTAACAGACCAGGTCGCTATGGCGTAAGGGCAGAACAATGATTTAGTTGATGCCAGCCATATAAAAATTAAAAGTTATAGCAACACTGTGGAAGTCTCAATCTTCATAACATTAAAATTTATGTGAAAAGCATAGACTTAGAAGTCCCAGGAGGTGGCCCTGGAGATTTAATTATAAAACATGATGCTGCTTTAGAATTAGAGGCTAAGATGTGAATTCCCTCAGCCTGTGCAGTCAAGTTCCTGCCCAGGCAAGAGTCACTGGCATTCCAGATTCTGCTGCCTCAGCTAGTCTGCCATGGTATTTCTTTTCTTTTGAGTCTGGTAGAATTACTGCATTCTTAGGAAGGTAACTCCAGGAAAGTATAAAAAGTGAAAGTTAATAAGAAGAATTAAAATACATAATGCAAAAGAATTTAAATCTATAACAATAAGTTTGTAACCTCTTACTATGTAATAATTTTTTGTGTTTTTTTCCTCCTACTTACGGTATTTAAAACATTTAAGAGTAATGGATATGCTAGATTTAAAGTTTTAATTAAATATTTGGAAAAATTTGATTAAGAAGCTTTGCAAATAATAGAGAAATTTAATTTGTAACATCCATAAATTTTAATGAAGGACTAGGCAGTCTGTTTATTTGACTATCCATCTCCACCATGCACCGTCAGCCTGGATAATAGAGACTGAGACATTCTGGACACGATTATCTGAAAGATTTGTGGGAAGAGAGCAATGCGGTGGGGTGAAGTACAAGGGCTTCCCATTCCGCCCTTCAAGCCAAGCGAATGTTGTAGCAGGAGAATTCTTTGGAGAGATTTGAGGAGACCGGCGTCTTCCTGACTACCTGATTGCTGAGTGGCAGATATGTGGGCTCGCTGTAGGCTGCTATGGAGCAGCCCTTGGGGTAGCTGACTCTCTTCTTGTGGAGTTTGGTGGGCTACAGAGAGAGATATTGACCTCTACCTGGAAAGGTTGGTAGGTGGCAGCATGACAGCAGCTCGCAATGGCAGAGCTGGGAGAGAGGAAGCTATGAGATTGGCCTGCAGTTCCAAGTCTAGCAGGTCTAGGCTGCATGGATTGTCCAGGGACCGAATGAGGACTGGCAGACATGACATATTTTGAAAGGGTCCCCTAACAAGAGGTTAGGGAACCACAGGGAAGTAAGTGAGAGTTGCCAAAGTTTCATGAGAATACATCCCTTGAGTCAGGGAATGGTGAAGTATCAAGGGCCTTATCGGAAGGGGAAGGGAGCATGCTGAACCAACCAGTTGGTTTTCATGGGAGAGAGCCAGTGATTGGAAGCTTGACCTGGCAGAGGGCATTAGAGAGTGAGAGGAAACTACAGTCTTCATCAGAAAGGTAAAGGACCATTGCCCATCTTATCCTTCCTGCTCCTGTCCTTGGCTCTTGGAGGATCCAAAACTGGCCCAGAGAGGTAGAAAGCAGAGAAGTAGGGCTGGGAAATACATACACTGTTCTGGTCATGCTCTTGGCTATCTTGGTGGAATCATTGCTCATGTCTAAGTCAGGAGTGCAAGATAATGGATATTTTGATTTTTATCAGCCTAGAATTCTTAATATATAAAAATGAGGCTCTGCCAATATTACAAACTGACTGGGTAAGCTAAGAAATTTACCAGAGATGGTGTCCAGGAGCATTAAAGGAAAAGCTAAGCAAGTACATTTGAAGACAGAAGTGAGAAACAAACCTGTTTTCAGGCACTTAGTCTAGATCCTTCAGTAAAATCTTTATGTTTCCAATTAGCATTTATTTTATTTTGAAATAGAGATATATTTGACATATAAATCAATAAAAGGTGTGAAGGGAAATAAATCCTCTGTAAATTCCCCTTAAGGAAGTTATTATTCAAAATTTCTTCTCTGGTAATTCACTAGAGGAAAAATAACTTTTAAATTGCAGAAAATAAAACTTTCATGAATGAAGTTTTCCTGTTGATTTAATTATGTTAATGATTGCAGCAATAAAGACAGGAATTTTTCAAATAGCAAACTTCTCTTGAGTAGCTCTTCTATACACTAAGTAAGGCTTGGAGGGGAGCAAATCTATTCCTCTAGGCTGCAAGATCTGCTTTTAAAACACTTTATTGAAGCCTCTAATACGAGTTGAACCAGGTAAGAACCTAGTTTCATATTTCCCAGAAAGTTTTGGAGAGATCACATAAGATCACACGATTTCTTCATCAGAAATGCCCTTGACATAATATTGTCCCTCAGTGTGCTGCATCCCCCTCAAATCACACTGGGGTGTTCATTGGAATTGTATTACACTTATGGGTTAATTGGAGTAGAAATGACAACTTTACAACATAGAGTTTTCTGATTCAGGGATATAATCCATGCATTCATTTAATCAGCAAAATCAGACTAACAGTGTAAAATAAATGTCTGTATTATTTTACCCTTAAGTATGATATTTTCTTCTGGTTTTTGACAAATACTCATTGGAAGTTAAGAAAATTGAATTGCTAAGAGGTTTTTTTCATCCTGGCTTGCTAAGGGTCTGTTTTGAGGAACAAGCACTACATTTTACTGTCATTTCAGCATCCATCGATAAGGTTTTCTCCATTAACTTGGTCATTCTTACACGTCATTATCAATTGTTGCTCAGTGAATAAAGACTCACGAATGAATGTCCGTATAGATGGATCGTGTCTTGTGACATTATAAAGGCCCGGATTGGTTGGTTGATTGATGCCTTGACCATGACCAAGGCAGGCTGCGGTGGCAGGCCTCTCTTCCTAGATACATGAATCCCCAAGTGGATTTCCTTCAGCTGTAGGGTGGAAGTGGGGATGTATGAACAGGTGAGCCTGACTTTGGATTGCACAAGCAGGAAACAAGATGACAGTACAATGATCCCTTCAATTGAGAATTAGGCGAGGGTTTATCCTGGAGATAAAACTACTTAGGAAATTGTACTTGTCTGGTGAAGCTTTTTCCTTTTTATTTTATTTTAATCACTGGATCCATGACAGTAGCCTGCAGACTATTTCTGCTTTTCCCTCTGCCCGCATGCTAAGAATATTTGTGGTGGCTCTCCCACTTCACTTTGAAATCTCTCTTTACTTGAAGTAACACTGCGGCTGGGCATTTCATATGCGGTGATGTTGGTGGAGAAGTCATTCCATTATGGAGCCGACAGCCCCATAGCCTACATCCATTTCCAGCCTCTGCTTGTTTGCACTTTGATTTTCTTTACAGGGACTTGAATAGAAAAAAGTTTATGATGGTCTCTCTTTCAAAGCTTCTGTTGAAGCTTCATGAGAAGCTTCAAGATCTTTATTCCAGTTGTTTTTGTTTGCTTGCTTTTTTGTTAATTTGATCCCATCTGCTTTATAGCCTCCGTAAATTCCACTAATAGCTCCCTTCCTTTTTTCTAGCACTAATATTATTTTACTCTTAGTTTTCTATTTTTATATGATATTAAGAGGGAAGTTAGGTAAACCTATGGGCTCAGTCTTTCATCTTGGACTCTTCATTATTTTTATTTTTTTATTTTCTTTGGCCCTCAGGTGCAGGGAGGTAAGCTAATTGTATAACTTATTTCAAGGCCACCTATCATCATTCTCTGTACAAGTCCCTTTTTATTTTTATATTTTGGGATTATTTGTATGTGAGTGCTATATTCCCCTTCATGAAAATGTCCCCTCCAGTTTATGCTTCACTGGCACCCACCAGAATTTTCTGTTTATTTCTTTTCTTTTCTTTTTTTGTTGTTTGTTTATTTTCATGATCTATTAACCTCTCTCTCTCTCATTTCTGACTTTCCCAGGGCTGGATCTTGGTGAAGGAGCCATGCTATTTTGTCATTTTGTCAGAAACAGAAGGTGGGAAAAACAGTTATATCAATATAAATAGTTCTGCCGCTTAATAATTTTGATCCCAATGTTGCTATAGTGTCGTTGTCCCAAGGATATAGTTTATTCAAAAGTGTGTCTCCCAGACATGTTGAAGACAATTCCATTCTTTATTAGTCTGATAGTCATTTATTTGATATGTTCTGGAGAAGGATCCAGAGATCAAATTTTAATAACTATGATCTAGTTTATGAAAGAAAAGATTCAAAGAAATTACAATTTGATGGTTCTTAGGGGAAAACATTGTCTGAGCCTTTCGCCATTCTGGATGCTCTGTAGGACAGAAACTGCTCAAAAGACATTTGTGATTTTAGATGCTCTATGCTTTCCACAAAAAGTGTAGAGTAGATGCAATTTGACACAAACTTAAACCTCACACATGGTGTTGGCACTTTGGCTTTATGAGCTCAGAAATATCCAGGGACAATTACATGAAGGATGTTTACTATAACTCTGTTCTTAATGAGCCAAACAGGCTAACTACAGAGTACTTCACATGAGGTACTACATTATAAAAGGCTATGGCAGCAATTTACTAAACAGTACCTTAGGGACCTAAGTTAATGAATCTCTCAAGTGACTAATTTGCTGCTCCAAAATAAAACAAACTCTGTCTATACCAAGCAAACACTACATGTCTGGGGCCCTGAAATGACTTGTTTAATTCCGCTATCTACAGAGCTAAAGAGAATTATTCATAGAATTTATTCATTAGCTTTGGTTAGAAATATACATATAAAACTGAAAAGCCTATTAAATCTGATTAGGTATTTTAAAATTTCTATTTGAAATAACTACTGTTTCTCTATCTATACAGGTTCTTTATTCCAATAGAATTTCTAGAGTCTTTGTTTCTTTTAGATTGTGTCGATAAATAAGTGCATTCAAATTTTGCATTACGAATTCCCAAGTTTTTTAAGAGTATAATATCTAATGACCTTGGATATCAGACTGAAAAAAAAAATCTATCCCCAGAACTGTAAGATAATGTTTTTCTTAGTGATGGGATTATTTTTCTCATTGTTTTGTGGGACTATCATAATGACAGCAAAAAATGAATGACCCTTGAGTACATTTTTCCCATTAACTTTTTGTTTGCATATATTCATGGGGTACAAGGGCAATTTTGTTACATTGATAAAGTGCATTGTGCTGAAGTCAGGGCCTTCAGTGCATAAATCATTGAAGCAACCCACATTGTACCCACCAACAACCTGCCGTCACTCACCACCTTCCACCCCTCCCCCTTTGAGTCGATTGTCCATCCTTCCACACTGTTTCCTCGAGCACACATTATTTAGCTCCCACTTATAAGGGAGAACATGCAGTATTTGTCTTTCTGTGTCTGAGTCATTTCACTTAAGATAATGGCCTCCGATTTCACCCATGTTGCTATAAAAGACATGATTTCATTCTTTTTTACAGCTGCAGAGTATTCCATGTATGTATGCCACATTTTCTTTATCCAATTCCCCCTGAGTACCTCAAGAAGCAAAATCATTGGTCTCAATCAATTGCAGTCAGTTCACCTTTATGGTTTCTTAAACAGTCTATGGAATCTATAAACTTGCTTCATATACCTTGTGTTCTTTATCACTTGCCATTGTCCTTCTAAGACAAATACTGCAATAAAGACATGCAGAATTTGTGGTTGGAAGATATTTTCACACTAACAAAGAGAGTAATGAGCCTGAATTTAAAAAGAATGCAGACATGCCTTTCTTTTCTCCCTTGTCCCTTCCTTCCTTTCCTTTATTCCTTGTTCTCTCCCTTTTCTTTTCTCTTTCCTTCCTCTCTCTATCCCTCCCTCCCGTTCCTTCTCCCCTCTCTCACTATATCTTCCTTTCTTTTCTTGCTGACTTTTTCTGAAAGAAAAAAGTCTCAAACAAAGCAGGGTGTGCTGTGAGCTGGTCTCGGCAGGAGCATCCGCACCTCTCGTAGCCTCCCTTGGGGAAGAGCTCACGTCCTTCCGGATGCCACGTCCTTCTGGTCTGCATCCGTGCTGAAGGCTGGAGCTCCTGAGGCAAAGGGCAGTCTGGGGGTGGGAGCTAGAGCAGCAGTTCCTGAATGGTCTGAGCCTCGTGGTGACCTCACAGTTTCAGAGAGAAACTGGGAGGAACTGTGCTGTCAACAACAGGAAGTTGGTGAAAAATGAAAGATGCCCTTGGGGAGTGAAATGAAGAGCAGATGGCTTTAATTGTTAGCCTTGCTGTGACAACTGACAAGAGAAATTCTGCTCTCTTGACATTTAAAAGATACCAGAAATACCAGTGACCACATTCCATAGCTTCTTGAAGGTTTCCATGTCAGGGAGTTCAAACTCCTCTCTATTTTCATTACTGAACAGTCCATAAAAAGTGCAGGTGATAAGATTTCTGACGGCGTAGCCCTCTAATGGTTAAGATAAGTCACTGAAGTGCGCGCAGCATAAGGGAGTGGGAAGTCACGAGTGAAGGGAGGTGCCCATGCAGGGAAGCTTTGAGTGAATTATATGCTGCTTCAAGAAAAACAAGCCACAGCTCAGGTGGAAAATGAGATGCCTCTCCATAAGCGTAATGGATCTTTTTACTTCCTACATAGAAATTCAGTTTAAACTTTTATGTGTCATATTGTGGAATAGTCCTTCATCTGAAAAAGAAATAAAAAGACTTCCACGGAAACTCTGAAGGAATAAGGTAAAGCAGAAGTGGATATTAACTCAGAGATATGCTGCCTTATTTGCGCAGTCAACTCGTGTAAGAATTAGAACGCCAGGTATAGAAGATGGCAAACGTAGATTTCAGGTAGGGAGCATCTTAGGGAATAGGGAAAAAAATTTACATATACCCTTCCTGCTAAGAGGCAGAGACTCTGTATTATATCAATACATGATTATTGGCTTGAATGTTCCTGACACACTCTAAGTATTAATGACTCTCTTTCTTCCCTGGTGATATGACAAAAGAACATTTCACCATTACTGAAATCATATTTAAGGGCCATTAAAGTAAGACTTAAATGTAAAAGATGAGTGTTTGTTTCTTAGCAAGATCCTACGGCACCTCTATGACAATTACAACAACTCAATTTTCTAGTTTTTCATTGGGATTTTTGTATAGAAATCTCCCAGCTCCCTTACTCCTGAGTGGGATAACTAAGTATGTTCTGCACTGGCTCCCAGGGTGCCCCAGCAGGACTGAGCTCCAGTTACTCACGTTGATAACTTGCTTGGAAACAAATCCTTCTTTGGCTGCCCCCTCTTCACTGACTCAGTTCTCCCCTACTTGTGTTTATTCATCTTGCCGTTTACTTGAACTGGAATCTTTGTCTTAGGGCACCTTCTGGAAGAACCCAACATAAAACGTCCTTGCCTTACATACACGCCCATTCCACACAGTGCCTATGTACCATGTTCCCACATGCCCTGTAATTCTCATCACACTCTGTTTTCGTCATTTGTTTACTTGTTCTCACATCTTATTGTACTATGTACATTTGGAAGTTAAGAATCGCAAGTTAACTCTCCGTATTTGGATCCAAGCAGTGGCTGGGATACAGATGGTGCTTATACATGTTATTGAATGAATGAACATTTCCTCCATCTCTGTTGTCCTTCTGATCCACTCAGTCACAGGTCTTGGTATTTCTTCCTCCACTCTCTTCAACACTGCCCTGGCTTAGGCCCTTGCCATTTGTGAATAAGCCACTGCGATAGTTTCCTGCCCTCTCCTAGGCTCCAATTTCAGGTCTCACTATTTACACCATACTCCAAACCACAGGACAACTATCCTTCCCATAATGCCAGTTTCATTTTTTTCTTTGTCTGCTTTAAAATATTTGGTAGTTTACCCATCAACTAAGAAGACACTGGGCCAACATCATTTATCTTAGAGTTTTTAGCATTCTCTTTGTATAAATTGTTTAAAAGGGCAAACTATACACATACGATATCATATTTTGTATAAGAAATAGACTGAGAAAAACAAAATTATACTTAAAGAAAAAACAGTGTTCAGTACTAGCCAAAATGGAATTGAAGTACACTGATTTCTAATTCTAAACCTAACTCCAATTTTTCCAATAGTCTTAAGCCTTAATTGACATCAAATTTCTCTAGCCTACTTTTCCATATTTTATAGTGGGCTCTTGCAAATGATCTGCTTTGGTGGCTGTGGAAGTGCCCCTCTCAGATCTCCTTTTATGAAAACCGTCTGTGGGGAGGACAGTGGTCTCAATACAAAGTTTCTGCCCTTTGCCAGTTCTCAAACCTAAACCGATTTTGAATTCCAGAATCCACTGACTGAAGAGGTGACTGTTGGGACTCAGAAAACGACACCCTAAAATTAAGGCTTTGGAAGCAGCCTCAGAGGCAAAAGTTTTTCTCTGACCTTCTCCTACCCTCCTGTCTCTCAGTCCCAATCCCCCTGAAGGCTTGCATTAGAAATTAGACTCCCTCTTCCCTAAAGTGGGTCATCAAAACCAGAACCCCTGTTCTCCAAAGCCAGCCATAAAACCTAAAATACCACTCTAACTCTCCCTTTATCTTTCTTTGTAAAAACTGGCCATAAAGAAATTATGTCTACCTTGTTTGACTGCAGGTCATGAGACCCTCCCATTCCAGAGAGGGTCCTGCCCCATACCCAGAAGGAAGAAATGCTACACAGATCAAGAAGAATCTGCCCTGACAGGCCCCATTCAGTCTATTAGCATAAGAGCATACCCTTTTTGTCCAATCATATTTTTACATGACTGTCCCTACTTTGTTAAACCTAAGCATAAAATTTTCCCCTGCATCTTTGGGTCTTTATTCTGAAGGCTCTCATGTAAACATTAAATAAATTTGTATGCTTTCCCTCCAGTTAAAAAAAAATAATAATAATAAAATAAAATAAAATATTTGGTAGTTTCAATCAGCTTTTTATCTTAGTCTAGCATTTTTTTAAAGCTCTTCTCTGCAGTGTTTTCTTTCTTTCTGGATAAAAGTTACATATTGGAGATGGAGTACACCATAATGGCCAAGAGCAGAGGCCCTACACACTGACTGCCTGCACCAATGGCAGATCTACCCTGTGTGGGGCTGCATGGTGGCTGTCACATGATGCAAGGTCCTTATTCCTGGAAACCTGTGAATGTTACTTCATATGGCAAAGTTGTCACAGAAGTGATTACATTAAGGATGTTGAAATGAAGAGATTATTTTGAATTATCCAAGTGAGCCCTTTTATGGACTGAATTTTGCTCCCCCAAAACTCATATATTGAAAAACTAATCCTGGTACCTTAGAATATGACTGCATTTGGACGTAGGGCCCTTAAAGGGGTAATCAAGTTAAAATGAGGCTGTTGGGTTGGAATCTAGTCTAATCTAACCAATGTCTCATAAAAAGAGATTAGCACATAGAAAGAGACTCCAGGGATGTGCTCACATAGAGGAAATATTTTGTGAAGAAACAGCAAAAAGGCAGCCTCCTGTAACCCAAGAGGAGAGGTCCCAGAAGAAACCAAATCTGCTGACACCTTGATCTTGTATTCAGTCTTCAGAACTGTGAGAAAATAAATTTATGGTGTTTAAACCACCCTATTTGTGGTATATCCTTATGGCTACCCTAGCAAACTAATACAGGCTATCTCAAGTGAGATAAGAGAGATGCAGAGGAAGATCAGACACACACATAGAGGAGAAGGTAATGTAAAGATGGAGCAGTGAGAAATCTGAAGACATTGGCCTTGAAGATGAGAACGATGTGTCCACAAGCCAAGAAATGTTAGCAACCACCAAAAACTGGAAGAGGCAAGGAGCAGATTCCCCCATTGAACCTCTGGAAATAGCGTGGGCCTGTTTGCCGTTGATTTTGGCCCACTGATACTATTTCCAGAATTTGGGTCTCCAATAATGCAAGAGAATAAATTTCTATTGTTGTAAACCACTAAGTTTGTGGTAATTTGTTAGAGCAGCCACAGTAAACTAATATACACCCCTTACTAGATATCATCTTGGACAACTTTGTTAGGTTTTCCAAGACTCAGTTTTCTCATCTATAAAATGTTTCCTTATCTCACAAGGTTATCTGAAGACTAGATGACTTAATGTTTGCAAAGTCCTTAGCAGTATGTCTGGCACACTGTGAACACTCAATAAAAGGTACTTACATTTCCACTTTATTCTCTATTTTGAAGATCAATGACTTCTACATATGCTTTAATACTACATAAGATTTCTTAGCATTATATGTATTATGATTAAAATGTCAATTTAATAACCATTATTGTGCGCCATCTATTTCTAAGACTAGTGCTATGGTCTGAATGTATTTCCCAAAGTTCATATGTTTAAACTTAATCACCAATGCAATAGTATTAAGAGGCAAAATAAATATTCTTATTTAATTTTCCCTTATTTATGGAAATTCTACAGGATGGAGGGATAAGGAAGATCGAGTACCTTTAGAAATTATTCTGCAATTTCCTGGTTAGTTGCCTGTGTCCATCATTGAAGGTGAGATTCAGGGCTTTATGTTCATCTGAGCCCAGTACATAGCACACTCTAGCATTCGATATTGAGTGAATGCATGAACAATGCTCTTAAGAACCTCTGGGTGAGTGTGCATGCTGTACTTTCTCAGATCCTGGTCAAAGAATACCCATTGCAAATGAAGTTGTTTCAGAAGGATTTTAATAAAATTCATGCTTTACTATTTACTGTTTGGTGGGACTTAAATACCATATGCAAACTTCAAGAATAGTAACTTTGAAGAAAGCGAAGTAGAGGATCCCAGCTCTGATATAGAAACACTATGCCCTGGCGTTCTTGAAGTTTAATGCTGGTGACTATCAGGAAAGCAAATATTTCATGCAAGGGTAAGCCCTCTAATTGCGTTTGTGTTGAATGCCTGCCAGATCCACGTGTAGAGGGTTCCACAGGCATATTTCTGATCTCACTCTCCCATTTGAGGCTATTTCAAGAGTGCCTGTGGGTGGAAGGAAATAGAAGGAAAGTCAAAAGCACAGGGGGAAAAGCAAGGGGCAGAGGGAATGGAGGCAAGAAAAGGAACAAGTGAGACCCTCTGGGGAAGGGAAGCTGTGTTTCATTTTAGTTGCTTGGTTTGGATGGAAGCCTATAGGAGATTGAATAACATAAGAAAACATGCTGCTGCCCTCTCTTCTCATTTTCTCTGAATATATGTAGAATTGCATTAGTAAAACCC
>RJWJ010020538.1:0-28943 GCA_004363605.1 Indri indri | reverse complement strand
CTCTAAATTTACACCTTTTATAATACCTTTGTTCCCCTTTTTAACTTTTTACTGTCTGTTTTTTCCAAGTGGTATAATTTGACTCATAGGTATAATACCTGTACAATTGTCAATAATCTTATTCTACATTGCCGCTTCTCCTACATTATTTAGTTGCATTCTTTCTACTTTGCCAGAACATGTAACATTTATATACTATTAATATTATTCCAACCATGTCGCTTTAGTCTTAGCTATATAATTAAATACATTAAATTTTCATCATCAGCTCATTTGCTGAAGTTTCTCCAGTTATCTTTTGCCAGATAAAGCTCATGCTTTAGGAGGCTCTCTGGAAGGGCATGTAAGTATGATATTTATTCTCTGTGGGGGCTTCAGTGTGAGTAAAAGTGGCAGCCTCAGAGAAGCATTACTTCTGGAGGAGAATCAGCTACACAGAAAAGGGGGGTACTCCTTGCGGAGTTGGCAGTGAAGAAAAACACGGAAGCAAGAGAGAATTTTGAGAATTTCTTGAAGAAATGAAAGAGATACATTTTTAGATCATCATGATAACTTCACGATGAAAAAAAAAACTGTTTTTATTCTCCAATTGTAATTTGAATGTCCCAGGGCTTCCCAATGTGTAAGTACACATGATGTCATATTAATATTATACTAGCTATCCTAACCTTGAAAGCCCAACCCATGCAACCTCAGGAGTTCAGATGTCTTTCTGGACTCAAGCAACAGTCAGGACACTGTACCAAGAACAGCTCCTACCCCCATTGAGGTTCTAATTGGCCCCAGCTGGTCACATCCTCAGGCTGGATTCTCTTCCCAGGATCCAGTCTCTGCACAATCTTCTAGCTCGTTTCCCAGGAGGCTCCTCAGCTGCTATGTTTATTTACGCAAACAGATGCCACGGAAGGAGTGTCCCCGCCCTCAGACCTGGCACAGGTTACACTCTGAAAAAGCACCTGCCACACAAGCTCCTCATCCTGTCCATGAGCTAGGGTAAGATTCTAGGATAGGGTAGGACAATACCAGGAAAGCACAAAAGCTTAATAGTTCAGTGCTGTGTTTGACGAATATGTTGAAATATTCTCATTTTCAAAATGGCTGAGTCAAAATGTCATGAATCCCATGAACCTGGTGGGAATTATGATGCAAACTGGTCCAGAAGGGAAATATAATTGAATGACTACAATGTGCCCTATACTTTTATACCATTATCTTACTTCTGACAACAACCTTGCAAGTAAGGTGTTAATACCCTGGCTTCATATATGAAGAAATTGCTTCCCATGGATATTAAGAAATTTGACCAAAGTCATCAGCAAGTGAGTGAGACTCGAACCAAGGTTTATCTGATTTCAAAAATGTATACTCTTCCCATTACATAATATTGCCATCCCATACACACTGGAGAATATGGGATGAAGATGCCATTCTCTGTATATTCTTACCTTGGGTTTTTCACTCCCTTTGGTATTCTTGGCAGAGTGGTTTCTGGAGGTATGAAGATAGGCACTTAGCACCCATTCTCACCTCCCTCTAGTGTACCTTCCTCTCCTGCTGAGGCTGACAATCTAAAACCAAATTTCCCAGTCTTACTTGCAGCCAGGAGTTAGTTCAACCAATTGTGAGTTAGGTTCAACCAAAGATAGGCACTTACAAGAGATATGGAAGTCAGAGTGGAGGCAGGAGCCACTTTCCTGCTGATCTGGCTGTGATCGTCAGCAAACACGATTATGGAGACACTGGAACATTCTGAAGTGGTGTCTCAATGGTTAGCCACTAATTTCATGGATGTCGAGAGACACCCAAGGTGGTGGCGGCAGGAACTTCCTGAAGTGCAGATTTCAGCTAGAACAAAGTGTCCTCACAGTCAGTATTTCCAGTGATTTCCAGCATCCTGAGTTCCTACCTTGACACTGGTGGCAGAAGTGGAAGCACCCGGAAAGCTGGCTCCTCCAGACCTCCCAACCAATCTGTAAACACCTGCTGCTCTCTATTCAATGCCTTTCTGCTTAAAATAGCTAGTGTGGTTTTTGTTTCCTGCAACTGAGCCCTGCTGATACGCTGTTTTCCTTCTTTCCCTCTAACTGCTGGTTTCTGCCACCGCCAACCCTGCAATCGATCCTTTAAGCTCCGAAATGAAAGCTTTGAATATCTCCATCACTTTCTATCTCCCTTATCCAGCTTCCTTTTTCTCCATAGCATTTATTGTCACCCAAAGATTATTTTTATTTGTTGGTGGAGTGTCCACCCTCCTAGAATTTAAACTCCATTAGAACAAGGACTTTGTTTTATTCTCTTCTGTAATAGTCTTTAACATTTAGAACAGTACCAGCAAATAGTAGGAATTCAGTAAATAGTGTTGAATGAAGAAAATCTACTTTTCTTAACAAAACACTACATTAAATTAATGCATCAGTAATAGACTCATCAACTATATACCCTCAATAATGTCTCCTCATGAAGCTTTCACCAGGTTTTATAAAATACTCAGAGAACACAAAATGTCATTTCTCCTATGTCTCTTGGTATTAAATTTAGAGCAACTAACTTCCCTGTTCACCCAAGGCCTTCCTGGTTTTAGCACTGAAACTCTCACATCCCGCGAAACCCCTCAGTTTTGGGCGAACCAAGATGACTGGTTACCCTAATTAAATTCATGAGCTGCTAAGAAAAGGAATTACATTATTTTAAATCAATCTTTAAAACTTTGAAATCAAAGTTTAAAAACACGAATCTGTTGAATCAGCCTGTGGTTTCCTTCCCATAGCACAGCTGTGTGACACAGGACCCTTGAAACCACCAGGTCAAATTCAATCCATGGCTTTGGGCTATATTTTACATTTTTTTTAAAACTAAAATTCCTACTTGCCTGTACCCTGAATATTTTAGAGTTGAGCCTGTGAAATCTCTTCTGTATTTCACAGTTACATTAAAAACATGATACACGAGTTTCCCAGAGAAAAGACGCCGCAGCAGTAAAGACAAGCTCTAGATTCACAGCTTTAGAGAAGTCACGTTGGGAGACCGAAGAGTGAACTCTGGAGAGAATATGCATCAACGTGGTTCATTCTAGGGAAGAATGAAGGCTTAGTCATCATTAACCACAAGGAACACACCCCCATCTAGCTGCTAACATTATCCTGAAACTTCAGGCAGTGTGTTCCAGCTTAACTTGTGGATCCAAAATATCAATGCCTTCGAACTGGTGCGTTGGAGAGCATTTGGAGTATAAAAGCATCTCAGATACACGACCCTTGTTTCCAGCAGATGGAACATCTTGGGTATCCTCTTTCCCCGATGATTCACGTGGATGGATGGCTGGGTGTTCAGACTGTAAAACGTTCTTCTCAACCCAAACTGAAATTTAGAGATGTTGTTGCCCTGCACATTTTTTTGCACCTGCAGAAACAGTTGTGTTTCTAAAATCAACTGTTTTCGCTGCACAGGCTGTTGCACGTGACGGTGGTGTCTCTCCAGCCGTGTACTAAGGGGTTAACCGAGCGGCAGTTGCACCATCCCAGCACAATGCATTCCACAGAGCCAGTAATCTCTGTCTGAACATGTTTATAAAGCAGATACGGAGAAACTGACCAAACCTCCAAAGGGCAGCTTGCTCAGAGCAACAGAAGTATACACATTGCTTTTCTCAGGAAGAAACTTGGTCAGAGGACTCCAGAACACACTCTTTTCAGACTATGTGAACTCTGAAATGTCCTGTCTTGATTCTTCTACAGCATGGCCCAGGTTCTTGGACAGACTTAACATTTTTGCTAAAACTGTTTATTAGGCCTGACCACTTCCTTCCTTCCAGGCACTATTTTCAGAAGCAGAGACAAAGCGCCTCTGCACCTGTTGTTAGTGTGGCCACAGAAAACCGCTACAAAACCCTCATTTGTCCTCACAGCAGGGCCAGCAATGCCCAAGTCCAGGCAGGGGATGATACCAGTGTCTAGTAGGCTGGGTGGGGCCCAGAGACCAGGCAACCTCAGGAGGGAACATCCGAGAATCCACCATCTTTCTGCATCTCCCAACCTGAAGATTCACACAGCCTGGGCTCTCTTCTCCAGGTCTGCAGCTGGCCACGGCCCTGCTCCCTTGACACTGGGAGTGGTGGGGGCAGGGGAGGAGGAGATGCTGGGGGTGATTGCCTAATATGTACCTGACCTTGTTCCACATGTCGGGATGCAAAAGAGAACAAGACAGAGCCTCAAGAAGCTTACAGTCCCATGGGAGACAAACATCCACTGTGATACCCTTGGGAGGGATCCACTGCAGGCAGGAGTAGCCGGAGAGTTGGTCAGGTTCTTATCCCCGTGGCTCCCATGGCCCTGGCCCTGGGCATGCCATGGGATGGGGTTCCAGGACAAGGGAGGTGGCTGAACACCACCAGGTAAAAACCAGCTTCTGCCTCCATTCTCTTTCCAAACCAAAACAGGTTCCGAGACATGGGATATCTGACTCCCGCATGCCAGAGACCCGCCTTGGCTACCTGTTTGCAAACCTTTTCCTAGCTTTTTGTCTTTCTTCAGTACAAATGTGGCAGAATGGTGGGGTTCTTATTTTCACCTGTGATCTGGCCTGTTTGTCCAAAGCTACAGTAACAGGGAGCTTTAAAAGCCTAATGAATTCAACATCCAAAGAATGGCCTCAGGGAAAGGAATGTCTAATGTTCCGCCGTCTCTCTGAATTGGGGACAGGAGGCCACCAGGGGCTTAACACCTTTTTCATTCACATGCAAAGTAGTTCCCAAAGCACAAGTTTGAAAACTCAGACTTCTGAAGCCAAATCACTCACCTTCCTCATTGCTAGAATAGTAGTTACACACACAGTGTACTGGTAGAGTACACTTTGGGGAAAAAGAAAAGGGTATTATTTTAAGGTTTTGATGCCCAAAGAATTTATGTTTCTTATTCATGTATATTTCTTCTTCTCTACAAATACATTTAAATAGACTAAACACTGCCTTTGGCAGTTACTTCATCAAAACATGGAAAAAAATGCTGTGGTTGAGCAGGGATTTATTTAGACTTGCAAATGGTGTTCGGAAGCCCTTTGTGTCAAGGTGTGTAGGATGTCCTGGGTTCTTGCAGCCTCACCACTGGCTGGAAGCACTTGTCACTGGATTCATAGTTCACAGCTGTGTAAGGATCTCGTTATCAAGGGAGTGACCGAGGTACTGGCTGCAGAGAATGGAGGCTATTGTTCCAAAGGCAATCACACTGAACCTGCCACTTACGCACGCACAAACACACACACACAACCAAGCCCATCATAAAAGCATATCAGCTCATACAGATGCCAACCAATAGAAGCATGTGTCCCTGTTACTTCCTCTAAGCGACAACAAAGTCTGAGGCTTGAGTCCAAGAGATGTCCCATCTTGTCTCAGCCCTAGGTGTTGTGTAACTAGCTTATTTTCCTAGGCTATTGGCAAGCATCACTGAGAAACAATATGGCCTTTCCCAGAAATATTTTCAACACGAATCTCTTTTTCATGGCTTTATTGGCATTGGAGTATTATCTTTGGTACTTAAATTGTGCATTTCCAGATCCTGAATTTTCTTCCACCTGGGGAGGTTCCCTAAGTCTGGTACCATGACAGGAGCAGAGGAAGAGGGTGGGAACGGCATTGGGACCCGCGAGCTGCTGCGGGAGGCAGGACCTGAGCTGGACACCCAGTCTGTGTGCGGGAGAAGGAAGAGGGAGGGGCCCCAAGCTGCTTTAAACACTCTCATAACCAGGCCATGTGGCTCAGGGCCACCTTTGGTTACTGCTTTGGTAATTTATTTAAAACAGGATGACTAAGTAAAAGGATTTAGATATAAGTCACAAAGAACTGAACTCATCCATTTAGGACCTGGGAGAAAAGCAGGTCTTAACTATACAGCACAGAGCATCTCTTCCTCCTTACGATCCTCTTTTCACTAACAGATTGAGAGAAACACATCCAACAAAAGTGCCCCGCACAGGAGCAGTCTGCCATCGGCGTGTGGCTACAACAGTCAACCAGGAAGATGGTTCAGCTGATTTCCGTTTAGGGCTGGAGCGGTTTATGACCACTAATTATATCTGCAGCCACACGTGGAGATAAATAGGCATAAAAACAGCCCTTTGTCCTTTCATGGAAGGCACCTTTTCAAATATTAACTTGGCAATCTCCTCCACAACCCCCAGAGGTGACGGGTGGGCAGCTTAGTGTTCCGAGTGTACAGACATCATGGACGCAGAAGAGGTGAGCGCAGTGCCCTTCTCGAGGTCAGGCCTATGCCTTGAAACACCAAACAGGTGATGGAGATTGGCACCCTTGACGTGTCTCGCTCCAGAAGATGTACTCTAAGTTTTCAAGAAAGTGCCTATGTCAACGGCCCCGAGTCCTAGGAAGAAAAGTGACTGACATGGAGTCAGAGCCCAATAAACATCTGTTACTTACAACGTCTTAGCCGTGTGCCCCGTAAGTGACACAAACACAAAACTCTCGTCCTGTGTATAAGCCTGTGGACAAGAACGGCAAAACACAGAGGGGGTGGAATTTGCTCACAGCAGAGAAGGGGAACAGTGGAGTGCCTAAAAAGACCCCCTTCTTGATAATAAATGTTCCCAACACAAAGAAATGATAAATGTTTAAAAGGATGGATGTGTTGGGGAAAAAAAAAAAAGACCCCCATAATCACACCAGACTTGGGCTTCACTTATTCCTGGACCTTGTCACCCCCGTGACCTGAGTGAAGGCACTTTCCTTCTAAGTCTTCATTTCCTCCACGCGACATGGAGACAAAGCCCCACTCTGTAGCACAGCGGTGATGAGGGCAGAAGGTAATGAACATGTTCAAAACCCTCTGCAGCGGGCCTGGCGCGGGGTGAACGCTTGAGGGAGGATGTCACGCGCAGGCCCGCAGTGGGAACCTCCTGGGTTTCTTGTGGTCAGCAAGGGAGAAAGTCTGGGGCCCTAAGAAGCGATGATACTTTGTCAGTCCTACCCCACGATCGTGCTCTCTCAAAGCAGACACAGACAAAGCCAGGGGTGATGCCCATTAAAAATTTAACTATATATCATATTCATTTATTATCAATCCACAGGATAATCTGATTGCTACATGAGCTCATAAAAGCTTTTCTTCACCTTTACAAAATTAAAAAAAAAAAAAATGTGCCACAAGGATGTAATAACAACTGCAGATAAACAAGAAAAGGAATCTTAAAATTATAAATTTGCTGTAGAAAAGATAAAAAACAATTATATTTTATTTAGAATTTTACCTTGAATAAAATATTCCCCTGTATAAAAAATAAAAAAGCTTGCTCTGGTTAGAATTAGAGTATTTTTGTCTTCCAATCTGGGAATTTGCATAATATTTCCATGATCGTTTTCCTTTGTACCGCGTGGCATTCAAGCATGGCAGATTAGAAATATTTTTTTTTTTTTAAGCAGTCTTAAAATGGGACATCTGTGGAGAAGTTCATTTTCTTCTTCTCCTCCGGATGCAGAACAGAGCCTCTGAGGGGAGGGAAGGAAGTGGACGGGACGGGGCGGGAGGCGGGGAACAGCAGAGGGGAGGCGGGCTGTGCCGCCGGACAGAGCGAGGGCAGAGAAGGCCTATCTGTAAGTGCTTTAAGATAAGGTGCAGAAGCAGACTGCGTCGCTAGGACTGCCCTATGTACATATTCACAAGAATAAAAAATTCCAGCTAGTTCACATTTTCTCGTCCGTTCTGAGGCATCCACTCCACCATGCTGGCCTTGACCATAGGCAATGCAGCACCTCCACTGCCCGTGTGGCTGTTGGTCCTTGAACTTGAGGGAGTAGCCCTGGGAGATCCAGCAGGCTCTAGAAATACGTGTCTACCAATGGGCTGGAGTCCTGAGTTAAAAAGAAGCTCCAGTACTGGAGTTGGACACAGCAATCAATGTTCTATTATCAAGGCTTTTTCCCTTAGATTTGTCTAAAATAGGTGTCAGAGAGAAAAAAAATAAAATACAAACAAATCACAAAACAGAGCCAAGAAATCCCAACAACCACCAGGGAGAGTCAAAGGCTTAACAGCTCTTGACGCGGGCCTGGGTGATGTCTGACGTTTTCTTGATGACGCTGGCCCGGGTCTCGCGGTCCGGCCGACTGCTGCTGGGCGCCGGGGTCACGGACGGAGAGAGGGGGAGGTCCGCGAAGGGGGGCCAGGAGCTGTTGTAGGGCAGCGGACAGCTCTCCTCTTTGATGGTGACCTGCAGGTCGGGCTTGTTGGAAGTGACGAAGGTCGCCATGCTGGGCAGCAGGTATGTGCTCCGCGTGCCCGTGTTGCTGAGGTACTGTTTGCCTTCGATGTTCCTCTTCCACCAGTGGGGCCGCCCCTTTCAAAGAAAATAAGTAAGACATCGATTTCCTTTTCCTTCTATGAAATGGCTTTTTAAAAATGTACCACGGTGCCCATGCGCTGGTGTTCTCTCTGAATTTTTCAATCAGGGAATGAACAAAAGCTTAGCAACTCGGCAACCCTCTGCTGGAAGCTACACCCAGCAAGTCATACCCTAAGCGACTGTTTCCCTTCCTTTCTTTTTTTTTTCTTTTTAAATCAATTCCCATTTGCTACCTCCCAGAAATGTGGCCCAGACTACTCCGTGAAGGCAGCAGCTTGGTTTCTGGTCCCCGGGGCTCCGGCTGCCCCAGCGCAATCACTGGGTAGGTTCCAGGCCGTGGTGGCCCATCTGTCATGGAGGCTTGGTCCTCACTGCTGGCCCAATTGGATCTTTGCGTGAACTTGCACTTTCAGAGAAAGGGAAGTGAGGAACTTAGTAATGAACAGTGAGTGCCCCTTGACTGCTTTCAAATGGGGACAGCTTAGAGCTCCAGGGTGCCCAGCGAGTAGCTGGCCTCAAGGCTGGCTTCGTTCAGAGAAGGAGCTCGAATTGTGACCTTGAAGAAACAGGGTCGGGATACACGTGACCACGCACACCTAATGTCTTTTCCTGCACTTTGCTCGAAAGTGTGTAGTACATTAAGAAACCACTAATTCAAACAACTGTGAGCCTCTCTCCCTCCTCCTCTCTGTCTCTCTCCCTCTCTTTCTCGTTCACTCAAGCACAGACCCAGAGCGGGTGGTCGGAGGAACACTCTCCGTCAGCGTGACAGCCACATCCTGCCGCGGTGTGAGCCCAGCCCACGGAGGGAACGGGGAACAGGCCCCCCGGGATCAAGGCCGGACACACAGCCAGCCTCCGGGCCCACACACGGAGGGAAGGGAGTCCTCGGACACGTGGAGAGACTTTTGCTTAGCTCTTTCTGACATGTACTTCTGGTCCCTGCTTTTGGCCACACAGGACGTGCTATTTCTGCTTGTAAACGAGGATGTTTACAGAGATAAGAACATCCACGTTTCCTGGCCTCGACTTCAGTCCCCTCTTCCTGCCGTCACAGTCTCTCTTCCTGCTGGTAACGTTTAACTCTCTCCTCCCAGTCAGTTCCCAACGCTGAATTTTCTAACCTAAACCCAAAAGCATGGTGAACTTTAGGTTACGTACATTTGACAACACAAAAAAACCCCAAAAGGGAAACTCATGATCTAAAGTAAAGGCACATAACCAGCGGCAAGGACGCCCCGGGGCTTGTCCACAGCGCGTCGCAGGCGAGGGGCGGCGGCCGGCTTACCTCGGCGTTCTCTTCATCGCTGGGCACGCTGTCGGTCGTTTCGCTTTCTGTTCACAGAGACAAAAACATAGGGCCATCACTCCTGCCACTCCAGCTGTCCCGAGGTTCGGGCAGTGTTTACAAAAAGAGAAATGGTATCTAAACTCGTCACCTCCCTGTGTAGGTGGGAGAAGCCAGAGTGAATTCTGCCTCTCTAATCTGGGCCCTCCAGAGAAAGCAGGTTTGAGAGTTGAGGGGAGGCCCGCTCTGCAAGGCCAGGCTATGACTACATGGGCACTACCTCCCAGGAGGGGCCCGTCCCCCCTGCAGCTCTGACTGCAGTGCCCACAGTGGTTCTCACCTCCAGTCCATGACAGTCGTCTCACCTAAGGCCCAGGGCAGAGTCGACATTTTCTAAGTTTTCCTAGATCATCCCCATTCTACTCAGATCCCTCCGCTACCTCCCACCGTCAGTACTGATATCGTGGGTTTCTAGAGCTGCATCTTCCATGCGGGTGATGGTGGATGCAAGATCCAGGGCTGCCTCGTGTCCCTCCCCTCCTGGGTTCACTCTGGGCTTCCCTCTCTTGAGTGTGGGTGGGATCGGTGAGTGCTTCTAACCCACAGAATACTGCTGAGGTGATGGGGAGTCTACGGTCATGTGTCCACAGTGACATGCCGTGACACTGGCACTTGTCTTGTGAGGAGACACACTCCCTCGTTGGCCTTGCAGAAGGAAGGGGCCGTGTGGAGAAGGCTCACGTGACAGAGAACTAAGGGCTGCTTCCAGCCAACAGCCAGTAAGAAACTGAGGCCCTTGGTTTGACAACCTGCAGGGAACTAAGTTCTGCTCAAAACCATGATAGCTTTGAAACGGATCCTTCCCCAGTTGAGCCTCGGATGAGACAGCAGCCCTAGAAAACACCTCCCCTGCAGGTTTGTGAGATGCTGCAGCGGAGGACCCAGCTAAGCCACGCCTAGACTCCTGACCCACAGCAACTGTGAGATCACAAACGTTGTGTTGTTTCAAGCCACTAAGTTTGTGTGTACATGGTTACACAGCAATAGGTAGGTAACTAATTGGTTCCCATCCTGATTTGGCCCACCAGCTGTGAGACACAGAGCTAGTGTCTCAATTTCACTGAGATACAGTTCTCTCATCTATAAAATTAGAGTATTACCACCTTCCCAAGACGATCATGTGAGGTGCAAGTGAGAGGGTATGTGGGAAAAGGCCTAGCGCAGGGCCTGGCATGCAGCACGCATCAGCAAATCAGTGTCGTTCAACACTCGATGTGCACGACAGGCTGGATTAACAGTCAAAGCCAATAGCTAGCAATTATACATTACCTATACATATTTTTAAAAGATTTTTTAATGTAAAAAAAATTATAATTTTTTAGAATAAAAAATCAATGGTGTACAGTTTTTCAGTGTTCACAGCCATTGAAAAATGAAATCACAGAGGGGGAGCTTCTGAAATGCACAGACGTTTAGAGATCACCTAGCCTGGGTCATTCGTTTTACAGACAAGGCCTAAGGAGACATGTACGGCTTCTCTTTATAACTGTCAGGGAACATCTGGAGAGTGGTAAGGCCGGTGTAGTACCAGAGCCTCTGCATGCAGGTCTGGCTTAGCCCCCACATGGATCCTAAGTCAGGAAGGAACTGCTATCATCCCCCATTATGCAGAAGAGCTATCAGCTCTGGTGCCTTCTACCCTTCACCCTGCCGCTGCTAAGGGACTGGCCACCAGTCTCATCTCCCTGGTAGCAGAGCTGGAATAAGATGGCTCCAGCCAGCCCAGATAGAGCCCTTTCTACCACCCAAAGCACCAGCCATAGACCAGGATCTTGATAAACTCAAGGCTAAAGAACAAATGTGCCACAGCTTCATTCCTTAACAAAGAAAGCAAGGATGTTGACTCCACTGTCCCACTCTGGAGCCTTCTGGCATGTTCTCGGCCACTGCTCTCCAGTGACTTCACACAGGCCTGGGTGATCGCCGAGGGCTGCCCCTGAGCAGCTAGAGGACGGGCCTGTCCACGACTCAGAGTGGGCATGTTTCCCCAAAGCAGGCCCAGCTGGGAGCACCAGATGCCCAGAGTCAGCCTCAGCCTCAGCTGATGATGAGCTGAGCTATGAAGACAAACTGGCCACACCAGGCACAAGAAAGGTTTCCATGCAGAAACAAACAAAAAGCAACAGAAAAGGAAAACTCCCCGGCTCACACAACCCTCACGCGAGCTCAGTATCCCTAGGAGGCAGGAATCAGGACTGCCACTCCCAGGAAGAAAAATGAGGAACAGGGATGTTGAGAAACTTGCCAAAGTTGCCGACTGAGTCAGCACAGAGGAGAGAAAACAAAACTGCGCTTCTGATTCCAGGGCTTGTGCGCCGAACACAGCAACTCGGCTTCCCTGCTGTTCTGGCCTCTGACGAAATCTCAAGATCCGCTTTCCATTTTTATGCTCAGCTTTCTTTGAAGCCAAGGTTTCTCTTCCTTCCATACATGTTTGGGCTCCCTTCACCCCTAATTATTCTCCCTAAATGCCATCGTCTTCTGCTCCTTTCCCCTCCAAACAAAAACAAGGACATGCCACCAAACACGACTTGGGGGCTGGGGTGGAATCCCAAGTCGGAGCTGCTGGAGGGGGTGGAAGTCGGATCCCAGGTTCAGACTCTGCGCTAAGACCTTGCACAGCGCAGGGACGTGATCAGAATGTTAATTTCCTTTAAGTACTCGGTTTTTTACTTCAGAGAAACAGTTGCAGATAAGAAAAGAGACACATGTTCTAAGCTTATGTTTTCAGCCGACACAAATGCCAGTTGAAGAGCCTCGTTTCCAAATTAAGATCCACAGCTTCTGAAGTGGGTAGGAAGACTCTCCACATCAGCAAACCGAGGTTTCTAAGGTTTTTGTTTTAAAAAATGGCCTTGAGTGCCGTCAGCCTGGGAGCAGGTGACACCTGAACCTCCCACCTGAAGACCCGAACCCTCCTCTCTGGAATAACGGCAGTTCCCACGGCAACCCCTGAGCAGGTGGTTGATGGTGCTCTGTGGAGCGTGCTCATGCCCGATTTCCTCTGTTCTCTTGGTTTTACTACATCGCTGCCACTTCCAGAGACTTCTTACATGACACGTGAGTTCACTGTGACTGCTGCTTCCAGATCAATGTCACTGCCGAACTATCAACATTTTCCCTTTTGGTAAGTTTAGATTTTTTTTTTTTTTTTTTACTTCAAATACAATGGAATAAAAAAGTCTGGAGTTGCTTCGCTAGCATGGTCTGCATAAGCCGAAGTCTTGGCACAGTAATAACAGGTACGTGAGTTATTCATTTAGCCTTTCTGGCCTCAGTTTTCCTGAAAGCATCTGGGGTGAGAGGGAAGAGGACCATTTGGATTAGGTGACCTCACAGGTTCTTCCGGAACTGCAGTTCTGGGATGACGCTAGCCGTAGGTTCACACTCCACTTCAGACAAGTTTTTCATGCCTCCCTGAGAACACATCCTGTTGAACCATCTCAGGAACATTATGGGGAGGGAGACGACATATTTCATGTGAAAGCTTTTCTGCACTATGACATTCTGGTACGTTTTCTGGAAGGCTCTTGTTCAACAAGTTTTATTAATATGATTGACAAGGATTTCTTCCTATCGATCATACCCTCGATGACTTCCACTAGAAGCCTCAGCCAAATCATTCATGTTACAGTTCTCTTAATCTCAAAGCCCGTGTATCTTTGCTCCAACCAATAAAATGCAAGGCTGATGTGGTTTCCATAAAAACCCAAAGTATGGGTTGATGATGACTGCTGGTCAGTAGGCAATCTCCACTCTCTCGGTGATAACCACTTAATCCTTCGCACTAAGCTTTCTTCTCAAGTCTCTTCTCCAGCCCCTCTCTCCCATCCTCCCCCAAAATACTACTGTGGCTTTCTTTCAGTAAATCATCAACCACCTAATAAAATCCTGGTGCCACACATCAGTGAAGAGGCCACTTCTCGGTAGCCCTTTCAAATCCTCTAGAGCTTCCCAAGCTTGGGCTTGGGAACATCCCTCCCTCCCCAGGATGAAAGTTTACAAATCAAACTAGAATTTTACGTTGTCTTAAAACATCCAATGCAAGTACTTCTGCACAAAGAAACTATCTTGTCTCTTTCTCACCAATGTTTAGGCCAGAGAGAAGATAGACTTGCAAAACCGAATGTGGTTTTGTAATACTACTGGGATTATATTTCAATGATCAGTAGGGAAGAAAAGTAGCCAACAGCAGCCTCCGAATACCAGTGTCCTAAGCAGGTGAATGAAGGTGGTTAGAGGAGGTTGAAATCCAGTTGCATAGCTGGAGCAAAAGAACTCTGCCGTAGAAAACAGGCAAACAGCATACGCGATTGGGGAATATAAAGTTAGAAAGGTGAATACAGCCAGAAGGCCGCCTTTCCCAGTAGAATGTTATAAAATTTCTGAATGAAAGAGTGGAATTAGCCACAGACAGTCATAGATAAATTCCTTCCATGTCTGTAAGCTCTAGAAAAGTAGCAGTGATGGAACATTTCGGTTCCATCTAAAGAGCCTGGCTCCAAAACGTTCTGCAGAATTTCGGCAATGGAAACAATGGGAAGAACCAAGGGCCAGGCTGGAAAGCCAGGGCTCCGACGCAAAACCTCCCACTGCCTGCGTCCCAGCACTGAAATCCTTCTTTTCAAATCTATGCAAATGTCCTGAAGAGGGTAATGAAATTTTCACTTCTCTCTGCATAGATCAGCTGTTCTCAGGATTCTTCTGCTAAAGCAAATGCCACTGCTGGCAGAACAGCATGAAGAGGTCTTTCCGGAATGCCCAAGAAGCCTTTAGAGAAGTCTTACTCAACAGATAAACATAACAGTCTATTCTAAAACTCCCATCCCCTAAAAAAAAAAAAAAAAAAAAGAAAAGAAAAAGAAAACCACATGGAGTGTAATAATGCTTGCAGCAGCATGATATACAGGTCATGGATTTTTAGCCATAGCTATGTAAATATAAGCTAAGTGGATGAGTGTTTCACACTGCAGTTATCTCTACTGTAAAATTAAGGCATGAACACTGTGCTGTGTCTCCCTTGGTGGGTCCCCGGTGAGTCTCAAATGAGATGAGGGATGCGGATGTGCTCTGAATGGCAGAGTCTTGCGCAGCTGGCCAGGGCAGCATCAGCGCAGGTAGGTTTCAGCTGTGCTGCCAGTTGTTTGTCCCTGGACACTGTGCTTTACCCACATCTGCCTTAGAGTCTTCGTTTTCAAAGAGGGGACAGTGATGGTGCCCAGGCCGACAGAGTTACTCTCATGATAAACAAGTCAACTGCACCAAGCACTCAGCACCGTTCCCAGGGCACAATAAACATGCAGACAAGTAGTAGTTCCTGTTATTGGGGACCAGCGAAGGCCAAAAAGTGACTGGCACCTATTAATGAGTTCAAAGTCTGTTTGATGACTAAGTAACTGAAGACAAGCTTATCCTGTCTGACAGATTACAAGTTTCCTGTAGCCAAGGTTTGTTCTCATATTTCTTGTATGTTCCTAGCACAAAAGCAAGTTAGGAGCTACCCGAAGTGAAATAAGCCAGTCACAAAAGGACAAGGACTGTAGATTCTGCTCATATGAGGTAGCTAGAATAGCCAAATTCATAGAGACAGAAAGTAGATAGGAGGTTGCCAGGGGCTGGGTGGAGGAGAAAAATGGAAAGTTAGCATTTAATGGGTATAGAGTTTCAGCTTTGCAAGATGAATAAAGCTCCAGAGATCGATGCTGGTGATGGCTGCATGGCATGAACGCACTTAATGCCACTGAACCGTACACTTAAAAATGGCTAAAATGGTACATTTTATGTTATATGTATTTTACCACAATTTTTAAAAATTAGAAAAAAAAAGAAAGTTGGCATTCAGGGAATATGAGGTTACTTTTTGTGGCTGATACAAACAACCAGTCATTTGAATGAACTCTCATTCTAATGCTGGTTCTGTGCCAGTCAGCAGGGTGGCACCCTGGCTGGAGGACACCGCGTTTGGCAGCGTATAAAGAACACTGGGAAGAATCCCTGAAGCACTTGCGCTAACTGCAGTTTCCTAAGATAGCGCCTCTGCTTCTTATTTTTAATATCTGCAAACAATAACACTGACTCAGAATTTATACTTCCTAATTATGACTGAGTTCCAAAAAAATTAAATGGAGATGCTCAGGAAGAGAGTGTAAGATGATGTAATGTCGATGAAGAAAGGAGCCATCGTTCTCCTCTGTAAGGAAAGAAGAACTGATGGAATCTGGTTTTCCTCCTGTAACTCTGTCTGGGCCAATTCCTGTAATTGTGTAGCCAGTTCCCTGGGGAACTAGAAATGGCAAGTCCCCTGGCCCAAAGAGATGCTGTACCAAATAGACAAATAAGGAGGAAATACGCAGAGGGGACAAGTAAACTTAGTGGGAAGGATGGATCTAGTAATGAGCTTGGGGTCTGAAGGTTGAGTTTAAGTCCTGGCCCAGACACTTACTGGCTATATGACCTTGAGCAAGTCTCCTCCCTTCCAAAAATGAAGGACCTGGAAGAGATGATTGCCAAGGTCTTATCCAGCCTGGTCATACTGAGATTCCATTCAAACACCCTGCCCGATTTCTGATGACTGCAAATAAACTGGATTCTGATGAACCACTTCCCCAAAGCAATCTTATCATTTGTTAGCCACACATGCAAATGTTAGGGGCGATTGAGTAAAGAGATGCTTGTGACCAACCACATCTTCTAACTGAAACAAAAAATGTCCTAGAAGATGTTGGTCAAGAAAATTAAAAAAAGAATACTTCCATCAGGAATAATCCCTAGGACAGAGGAGAGGTTGTCTGCTGTGGGGTGAAGCGGGTGGCCCTGGACCGAAGCACTGCCCTCCCGTTCCCTGCCCAGTCTCCCAGCTCCCCTCCGCCCCACTTACCTGCGTAGGAAGACACGGGGGAAATCTGCAGAGGGTAGAGCTCACTCATGCTGACCGGCTGCTCATCACTCTCAGTGGTCACCTCTACAACTTGGCAAATGTCCGGTGGATTAGTGACAATCTCTTGATCCTCAATGTTGCTGTCCAGATGGGATGATGGTCCCACGACTTCAAAGAAAAGAGACCTATCATGCACCAAAGTTGCCTGACTTCACATTTCTAGCACACACTCTAAAGAAAGAAAGCATTCCCCAACACAGCCGGATCACCAGGAGTCAGACTCCCGGTCACCATGTGTCCCCTGCCATGGCTTGAATAACAAGCCTTAGCTCTGGGCTAATGACTCCGGAGAAGCAGCCTGCCAGCAACCCGGTTCCTCAGGCCTGTCTCTGGCACGCCTGCCAATGGCACGTACAGGTGGCCATGTCCTGTCCAGCTCAGCGGAGTTCCAGACTCAATCACAGCCAAGGCTGCAGGACTGGAGGCTGCATCCAGCCCCAGGACCAGGGCCAGACATGACAGTGCTTTGCACCTGACCGACATCTGCTCTCTGCTCTTGCTCTGAAGGAAGGCACTGTGCTTGTTTTCTAAGTTCCATGGTCCAAAGAGACACTATCAAACCTTAATAAGGAGGAAAGACCATGGACATCTCCCCACTGTGTCCCTTCTAGCCATGGGTGCCCTGAGCACACTCCCAGCCCTCCTCCTGCTATGTGAGCACACGAACAACTGGCCCAGATAGCAGAACAATGGAATAGAATCAGCTCCCCAATTCTGGCAAACATTGGTAGTTTCGACTCCCCAAACACTGATGAGATGAATTCTGACCATTCTGGCTCCGAAAACTGCCTCGACTTTTTAAATTGAACTTTTTACTTTGAGACAATTATAAATGCACATACAGTCAGTGTGTGCCCTTTACTCATTTTCTTCCACTGGTAACATCATGCAAAACTAGAATATGATATCACAGCACGGGCGTTGACGTTAGTAATTATCCACCATCTTGTTCAGACTTCCTCAGTTTCACTCCCACGCCTTGGTGTGGGTGAGCGAGTGTGCGTGCTCACACTTAGTTCCGTGCAATTTTATCACATTTGTACTTTCGTGTCCCTACCACCACTGTCGAAACACTGAACAGTTCCACCACCGTAAATCTCCCTCATGCCAGTCTTTTGTAACCATAAACACCTTCCTTCATTCCTCCCCCTCCACCCCCTTGTCCCTGAACCCTGGCAACCACTAATCTGGTTCCCATTTCTATTGTGTTTGTCATTTCAAGGATGTTACATAAATGGACTCATACAGTAACCTTTTGGGGTTGGCTTTTTTCCCTCAGCATAATTCTCTGGAGAGTCACCAAGTTATTGCGTGTATCCATAATCGGTTCCTTTTTTTTTTAATTGCTGAGTAGTATTCCATGGTATAAATGCAGCACGGTCTGTGTAACTATTCACCTATTGGAGGAGGTCTGGGCTGATACTAGTCTGTGGCTATTACATTAGTAAATAAGACTGCTATGAATGTTTGTGTTCAGATTTTACGTAAACCTAAGTTTCTATTTCTCTGGGATAAATTCCCAAGAGTGCAACTGCTGAGTTGTGTGGTAATTTCATGTTTAGTTTTACAAGAAACTGCCAAACTGTCTCTCAGAGTCACTGTATCATTTTATATTCTCACCAGCAATGTCTGAGTGATCTAATCTCTCCACATCTTCACCAGCATTTGGTGTTGTCACTGTTTTTTATTTTAGCCATTCTGACAGGTAAGTAATGATATTTCATTGTGGGTTTAATTCGAATGTCTGTAATGCCCTGCCCTAATTTTAAACAGAACTGACCTTAAACAGCTGTTGGCAGCTGATTGGATGACATGTCCCTGAAAATTGGCTCCAATAAATAAAGGGGAAGAAAATAGCATGGTAATAACGATGTTTTCCCAAGGTCCTCAAAGTGCTTCGCCACCAAAATCTATGTTTTACTTACACCTGCGTAAGTTATTTTAACATTTCAACCCAAGAGAATGACGGAAAAGCATCATTATCCTGTTACAGATGAAGAAACCCAGGCACAGAGAGGGAGAGGGACTTGTCCAAACTCACGCCACTTGGATTACGTGCAGGGCTCCATATTCCCGTCATTTTCTCACCACCTGCAAAATGCTCAGGTTAGGCAGGAAGGGGGCCCGCTCCGGTCTCCTTGAGGAGTCAGCCATCATGGACTTGCTCGTTCCTTGTTTTAATCACTCCAAGTATTTTCTTTGCTGAAGTATCTTTGTTTATAAATAAGTTCCTGTTTTAATTGCTTTTTGTGGGGTGGTGAGAAAATGATCCTATTTCTACGCAGCGAAGGTTTTAGAGGATGGGGAATTCATGCATTATTTAATAAAGAAAGGAGGGACACAAAAGAGGCCAGGAAGGAGATGTGCGGACACGATAAAAGAATTCAAAAGCCACCGCATAGAGAATGGGAGGGAAACTGGATGCCATTTAGGTTTTCCTGGCAGGGATAAAATTAAAGAAAAGGAAGGCAGGCTATATATGGCAGGCAGACTCCCAAATCCTTATTTCGTCCTCGGGACTATCCTATTTGAGTGCGAGGGCATCAATTATGCAGTTCGCTACACACCGACTGACACTGACCGGCAATAACCTCTCTCAAGTTTCCTCTGCCTCTGCCCCCAGGTAAAATAAAATGGCAGGAAAACGCGATGATGTCCTGTCTTATGCCAAGTCCTAAAGAGCAGGTGGTGGGTGGAAATCGAAACCAAATGAGGGTGTGTGTGTGTTTGAGGAGGGAGGGGCACGCACGATACCTTGCATACCAAGGCAATAAAGGTCTTATATAAATCTGATTTCAGTCAAAGCCACTTTCATTTCCAATACTTCAAAACTCATCTCTTTCTTGCACTGTTCTTCCCAGCAGAGAGGCAGCAAGCTCGGACCATACACAATGGCAGCGGCTCAGGTATCCTCCTCCCTACATCTTTTGTTCTGACCGGGAATTCCTTCCCTCCCTGCTTTTTCCCGGACGCCCAACTCAGTTACTCCACTAACAAAGATGGACAGAGCTTTGCACCAGACACTGTTACCGAGTGGTAGAAGCAGAGGAAGGTCGAGGACCCGGTCTGTAAGAAGTTGGTCCGCATGGCTACAGCAGCACCCAGCAATCCAGACAGTCAGCTGGAGGCAGCGAATAAGTGAAAGGGAAAAACAAAACACGAAGGGGACCGTGGGATGAAAGCTGAGGAAGTGGAGTATTTTTTCCCGTTGGAGGAAGTGAAGGCTTCAGTGAGGGAGAGACAGGGGGTTGGGGTGGGTGACAAGCAGTATTCAGGGTGCTCCTGTTTTCTGGAACCCCTTCCCAAGCACCCCAGCACAGACCAACCGCTCTCCTCTGAGCACCTCTCACGCACTGTCCCCACTGCTCTGCCACAACCACAATGTGACACGACCTTGTGACGTTTCTTGACTTTCTGCCTCGTGTGGCTGGTTAACTCCACAGATCCTTACTGAACTTTCTATCTGTGAATGTCCTATCTCCTCAACCAAAGCATGGCTCCTGAGCGCTGAGAACCTGCATGAGAACCGTTCAGGTCCAGGCATGACACATGCTCACAGCTTGCACCAGAGAGGCGCTCAGCACATGTCCACTGAATAGATGGATGCAGGAAGGGGCCCAGGCTCACTCACTGGAGCCAGCATCCTGCAGGAGTTTGTGACAGCTTGCAAATACGGAGCATGACAATTAATGTGCTCTAGAAAATGCCAAGCCTCCAGCAAGTGGACTCTTTTAAAGCTAGGTGATGTGCTAAAGATACGGCAGAACAGCAGATTGTGGGTGTTGGGGGCTGGGGACTGGGGAAGAAACTTTTGGGGAGATGAAAATGGTCTGTCTTGAATATGGTAGTGGTTACACAACTGAGTGCACCTGTCAAAATTTATAGAACTGTACACCTAAAGGGGATTTATTTTACCATATTTCACTTAATATACATGACCTAAAAAGAATAAATAAGCACCTTTACTCAAATTTTAAGTGCACCCTGAATGCTGGTGACGAGGACAGAAAAAAATCAGCTTTTGTTTTCTGGGCTACAATCTGGATACTCAGTTAATATAATTACATTATCTGTAAGGCCAAAGTTCCCGCAGAGGAGTGTGTTGCATTATGCCTTGGTAAGGGACGGCCACTTTTCTGCATCCAAACCTCATTCAGGGCACTTTAGAAACTTTCCAACTCACCAGTCAAAGCCCATGAGAGAAGCAGGGAAATCCCAGCATCTGAGATGCTCTCTGGATGTGCTTAGACACTGTCACCGATCAGCCTCAATCTCTCTCTCTCTCTCCCTCCCCCTGTGAACAGGTATCCCGGAACCACCAAGTAGCAAGAATGACTCCCGACAACTGCAAAGACACATGAATAACACACTCACCTGCTACAGCACACAGGGTTGGGGGTGGCAATCCGCTGGGTGCTGAAGGCTGTCCTGACTGCTGAACAGTGATGACAAAAGTAACTTCCTGAGCACTGACCTATGCCTCCCCCAGCCCCCTGACAGACCTCAACACTGTGGGGAAGGCACAGTCATGATCCCATTTCAGACCTGATGAAAAAACAGCATCAGCGAGAACTAAATAACGAACTCAAGGTCAGACAGCCAGCCAGTAAGCGGAGAATCAGCATTCAAGATCAGCCTTACCTGACCCCAAATTTCAACTCTTTGTAATATGGTCTCCCTAATATTAATAGAAGAGTTAACGAAGTCCAAACTGAGCTCCTATGCACTTTCTAAGCCCCTCTCAGGAGAAAAACTTTTGAATCTCACCTTAGTGAGTCTTTGGGCTCATAACCAATAGTGACATTTCTTTTCAACAGTTCTCTGTTGGGTGCCAAGGAAAGTCTCACATGGTTAGAAGAACGAGAAATCCACTAAGCTCCTCTAGCTTATTAAAGTCAGCACATCTGAAAAGAGTCACCCACAGGAATGTAATTTTATCTGAACCTCGCTGCTGAGAATTGTAATAATATTATTCATGGCCGGTTACTGATGAACCAGTTTGATTCCTTAAAAGGTCATTCTTACTTTATTAACAATTGTTGACTTAATGTGGGGCTCCACCTGAGGAAGCAGCTCACTCTCAAGCCTGGGGAAAGTGCTGCAAAGCAGAGACTATTGGAAACAGAAAGGCCCTTGGAGGTGCCTTGGTCCCACCATTTTACAGTTGAGAAAAGCTAAAACCCAGCCAATAAATTGCCAGGGTCACCCAGGAAGCTGCAGAGTCCAGAATGAAACGTATTAGCAGGGCATGTAAAATGAGACCATCAGCATGGGTCATAAAGGGAAGTTTCCCCTGACTCTATCTGAAAGTTTGAGTAAAACTGTTAATCCCATCCCTGATGACACAGCAGAGCTGGAGGCTATGTTTCTCACTCAAATATATTTTAATACGATGTTGGTAATATCATAACCATAATGTATCATTTTACTACCTTCCCACAGAGGGATTTGTCTGTATGTCTTTGATTCTCACAACTGTAACACGGGCAGATCAGTATTATTATTTCCATTTTACATACAATTTTATATATGTCCATTTTATAAATTATAATATACATGTTATTTCTAATTTCTATGCAAATTGAATCTCAGAGAGATTAGGGAGTTTGTCCCAAATCAGGTGGTAAATAAAAAACTTTAGAATTAGGTCTGGAACCCAAGTCTTTTAACTTCTAATCTTGTGTTCCTTCTTTGTAAAACACAGCCATGGTTTGGCCCAGGTGCTCAAGGTCAACAGTGGGAAGAGACGGGCACTCCAGAGACAGGACTTCTGTCCTTGCATGGGCCAGACTGCCCCCAACGCAGGCTCTACCCCGCTCACCAGGGCAACAGTGGGGCAGGAGGAAGCAAGAGTGTAGCTGGGGCCGTAGAAACTCTTCCCCCCAGGAGAAAACAGCATCACACGCACTACACAAAGGCGAGCAAAGGATGTGTCCCAGAGAAAATTCAGCAGAGAGTCAACCAACGTCTCAAGGGCCAACAACCTGGGAGCAGAAATCTGAGTGAGAGTGTCGGTGTGGCAGCTCACACTCACCACTGAAACTGTCACACATCCATGCTGTCCTGCGCTGTGTGCACAGAGCCTTAGAGGCTGCTCCACACAAACAAAACCCACCACCAACCTCACTTTCTCTACCGACAGCCACAGGGAGGTGACATGGTTCAGAATCCCTCAAATTCCAAAGCAGGTATAAAAGCAGTGAGCAGGGCCCAGGTCATGCCAGGCCCCAGGGACATGAAGGCACTGGGGTCTTTGTCTTGGGGGCAATGGTGACATTGGCATTTTTAAAAAATAACTCTGTGTAAAGGATAAATGGGGAAGGCAGGATGGAAGCAAAGCCCAGGTGAGAGCAGAGGGCAGACCGGACACAGTGTCAGGAGTCCGTCAGGGGACGGACTTAAGAAATACGGTGAGGAGACAGGAGGGTCTGAGAGTTAATTATCAGCGGGGTGGGGGCGGCAAGGGAGGGGGGAGGAGAAAAATATACAGCCTCACAAAAGATGACAGCTTTCTTGAGTAACTAAACATTTCTTAGGGTTAAATAATCAACAGCCAAACTCCACTGCCCAGGTCTCCCGTCTGGCACCTGTGACCGAGGAGCCGGCCCACAGTCTCACCTTGGTGACCAGGTCCAGACTGCACAAGAAAAATAAAGTACATCATGGGTCCTGTGTCTGGGTATACAGTGACGTCCAGTTCCCACCTCACATGGCGGTTCATGTCACAGAGAGTATTCTAGGGGTCCTGATAAAATAGGGTGTCTTGTCTCTGACCCCTACTCCTAGGGGTGATCGCTCAGGCCTCAGCCTTCCCAGGAGCAGGCACGGGGCACAGCTGATGAGCATGGAAGACCTCTTAAGAAGGGCTCTCCCCAGCTAAGGACCCACCCCGGAGCTACTTCTTATCTTATAGGTGAAATCTCATATCTTAATCACTAGGACAAATGGCAATAAGAACAGGGAACAGAGGAGATGGGAAACGGTGAAGACACATAGCCCCACAGTCCTGCGTCACCTTTGCCATCCTGACACCAGTGCGGATTCCGGTGCCAACCTTGAGTTAAAGCCACAAGGTCCGCACGGGGACCTGCAGTCTGTCTCTGTGTTGTGAATCTGCTCTCCTGAGCCTTCAGAACCCCCTGTTGCTACTCGAATTTCTAGGCTTGGCTTAAAGAGCTACTTCAGCTTCACTTTAGATAAAGTCAGTCAAATTTGGAAGCAATTATCAAACAAAGAATGTCCAATGAGAGTGTACACTTTGGGCAGCCAAAATTAAGATAAAAATCCCACATACGCGAATTCCTAATCGCTGTCTCGTCACCACAGGTTGCTTTATTTACTGCAGAGTGATGAATAGTCTCCCTTGTTTCACAGCGATCTTTGCTTTATGGAAGGGTGGGGCTGCCTTTTATCGAGAATCACAACGGCTATAAAGTACTGCCTAGGCACGTCGGACAGAACGTGCACACCTGCAAACGCTTTCCACTAGCCCAGAGACGGTTTCAGTGCGGCTCGGCAAAACCGCTGAGAACCTGGGCAAGGGCCAGCAGCGTATTGTCAGGACAATTCAACATGTGGCTGGCTTCTTCCGTTTCCTAAAGACAGAAGTCACCACCACACAACAAAAATTCAATGCTAAAGAAAAGTAAAAAAAAAAAAAAATAAGGAGTTTTTTCTCCCCTCCCTCCCCTTAAAGGGAAGGTAGGGACAGGTCTTTTGGGCACTAAGCCCGTGCGTTTGACCATACGGAAGAGATGGGACATTAGAAGACACGTCTTCGGCATGGCGACACCGCACTCCTCTTGGGCGGGCACAGCTAGCTCAGTCTGGAAGGACCTTCGGCTGTTAGGAGGAGGGGAAATGTCACACCTCCAAGATCCCCCAATCTGAATTTGGTTCTTTGGTCATTCCCTGTCATCTCTCCTCTCCTTTCCTTGGCAGCATGGACCACAAATGGTCATGCTGGAGTTACTGGGGGCTTCTTTGTTCGCTGTGTGTGTCCTTCCACGAAAACAGGAATTGGGCCTCCCAATCTGCTTCCTGCTTACAGCACTGAGTCTGGTATTTGGAAGGTGCTCAAAAATACCTGTCGAATCAGAGTGTGCCCTTGGGCAACATGTCTCTGTGCCTCAGTTTCTCTGTCTGTAAAACGAGCACCCCCTCTGTGGCAAGGCTGCCAGGGAGAAGCCGAAGAGAGGACATGAGAGGACAATCTTCCCTCTCCTTGGCTCCCAAGTGCAATAAAGAACACTTTTGTCCATGTGCCCAAATAGCGAAAGACCGGAAACGCTAACCATAAGCCACTGGGAAACAAACATCCTTTATTAAAATAATTTGTTGGATAAAATTTGGACTGAGTCAAAAGGCCGCACTCAAGGATCCAGAAGCCACGTGTGGTCCCAAGGCCGCAGGTTCCCCATCCCCCGCTGACCCATCTAAGTTCCTTTTTCTGATCCGCTAAGCCCTTTATTTTTCAGCCCTGCAATCTAGGGGCTGGGACTTGTATCTTGAGATGGTTCCAAGACCTCCTCCCACTGACTAAGTTATTTGAAGATCACTGTTTTACAAATTTTAGACCCCAGAGGGCTGCTCGTGTGTATGAAAAACGAGATGTCAAAAGTTTACCTATGATGTTCACCGTACTGTCCACTTCATTTTTTATAGCTGAAGTCAGGACCGCATACTCGGGAGAAAGATCACTTACTCCATTACTAAGCCCCAGAGATGACTCAACTGGTTCTTGCTAGGAAGAAGAAAAGAAAAAAGAATTGAGAACACTTCCTTTTCCCTCCCTTTACTTAGCTGAAATTCTACCCTCTGTCTACTTTCTTTACTGCTAGGGTCATTCACGTTCAGCTGCCGAGTACACTGCCCACTTCTTTAAATCGGCCTGGTGTTAAAGCAGCACATTTCTGCACAGCGTGTGCTGCTGGGTATTCGGTTTCTTCCAGCCTCCTTCCAGGAAATGGCACGTGCGTCTGCCTCACCTGCAGGAAACGCCTCCCCCTGCAGACCATAGCTGCGTGACTGTCTGTGTGCGATACCGCGCTGCATGGTGCATGGGTTCCGAGGCCGCCTTCCCTGCGGGAGTGCCGGGAAGAATCAACACCTGGCTCGCTGGCTAAGGAGGGCTCCTGCCACCTCTTCCACAATTGCTTCTGAGGAAAAGCTCTGCCTCAGTGACTGGCCTAAGAACAGGAACCCAGAGGAGGCTGCAGGTGAATTCTCCTCAGGTACAGTTCGCCGTGGACTCTGGGCTCTCCGGCGTCCTGCGCTGGGTGGCTGCCTGATCACATGGGCCACACTCACGGCGGCAGCTTCCCGTCCCTGGCCTGAGTTGAGTCGGGCACCCCCACACCCACGGCTTCACGCAGATGCCCTTCGGTGCCTGCATATCCCACCCAGCCCAAGAGGCTGCAGGTTCATACTAATGAAATAACAAGGACAAATCTCTTTTTCGTATTGAAGCTCTAAATTCCTGCTTTATTCAAGTGCACCAGAGCCCTCCGCTCCGAGAGGACCAGCCAACTCTGGGGAAGCCAGTCCTGAGGGACATAGTGACTGTCAGCATTTTGATGAGGGAGCTTTCCCTCCAGGTAAGCTTGCACCTGCTTCTGGGACAGCAATCACATCAGACAAAAGCCACACAGGATGACTCCTAAGGAATCCATGGTGGAAAGGAGGGTGGAGGGTAGGAGGAACAGCGCTGGGAGCAGAAGACCATGTGAGGTGGATGTGACGGTGCTTTGGAGAGTCAGGATGGGGGACAGCTCTAAGGCATGGTGGGGGTTCTTACCAATTCATTCAGGCACTACCTGGAATCAATGATGAGCCCCCCCAAAATCCTGGACAAGTCAAAGGGAAGGAGGGAAATAACCTCCCTTCCAGATCCCACTTGGCAAACTCCCACCATAAAAACCACGACCTCAAAGGCATCACCTCACCGGACAGCTCGGTTTCTAAGAAACAACACACAGCATGGTTTACCGGATGTACCAAAGGCCAAACATAAGGAAGGGCCCAGAGCAGCCCTACTGGGTGGAGCTTTTACTCCTCGCTCCCCTGGCATCTTGCACTTTTCTCTGTTTAACAAGTTCCAAATAAAAAAGCCTGCCCTTTCTGGGAAAAAAAACTCACTTGCCTGTGACCTGAGTCACCAGTTTTTCCCTCCCTTTGCAGCCAAACTTCTGGACCAGCGTCTGCTCTTCCTGACTTCGCCCGCTCCCCTGCCCGCGGCCCGCCCCGCGGCCTGCCTCCCTGCACGCGGGGAACAGTTCCCAGCGAGGCCGCAAGACCCTGGATTTGGGACCACACAGGCCTGGGGGCGAAGCCTGGCGCCCCCGCTTCTCACTAGTTGCAGGACCTTATTTAACCTTTTTATGCCTCTCTTAGGGCACTGGGGACAGTTATAAACTGACGACAATAACAGGACCCACGTCATAGGGATAATGGGAAGATTAAGTGAGATAAACACATACATGGCACTTCTGATTAAACAAGTGCTCACTGTTGTCAAAGGTCACCAATAAAACTCTGCTCTCCCAAATCCAGTGACCTATTCTCAAGTCCCTTCCCCCACCCCCAACGCCGTGCTCTGACACCGATGGGGAGGGCCGTACCCTCCCTTCTCGACAACCTGAATTGTCGGATACTGTTTCATCCTCCACCTCTCTGATGGCGACTCCCTTTCTTGATGACTTCTCCAGTCCCCTTTTTGGTCCCCCCTCCCCAGACACGCCCCACAGTTCATTATTCTACTGCCATTTCCTCAATTCCCTCAAAAGGAACAAAGCACAGGTATCTGAAGGAATTACGGAAAGATCTGCTCGTCTGCATGGGTTTCTTCTGCTGTCTTACGGTATTTTTTACCCATTCTGCTTCCAGGTTTCTTATGAAAGTAGCGAGGCAGTCAGACTCACATATACTTAAAAACCGAAATTAATTCTGATTTCTCAATTGAAGACCTCTATGTGTTTCACATGATTTACAGTTTAATTAGTGGCAAGTAACACTTTTATCACTTTACACTTGAGAAAACTATGACTCAGAGACTAAATTAATTTTCCAAGATTGCACTGCTTTTAGCCCGAGGGGACACAGGAACTGAACTCAGTCTGTGGTCATGCAACATGGTTCAAATCCAGGGGCTTTCTGTCTTAATAATCCCTGCGTCCTGCACTAATGGCGGCTGAGACAGGCTGTTCTAAACACTGGTTACTCCTCTCACCCCCACTTCAAAAACACCTGTCACTTCAAAGTCTTCAGCGCAAACGCTCTCACTGGTCCTACCGCTCTGGAAGGACAGTACCGCCAATGGCACAAATGTAGCCAGTGCCTCCCCCAAAGGTCTCCCTCCAGATGGTGCAGAACAGTAGGCCTGGAGAGGAGGATCTTCACTAAACTCAGCTGCAATTTTTGAAACAATCAGAAGTAGAGAAATCTAAACCCAAACTATATTAAAAATCCAAGGATCCAAAATTAAGAAAAGGAGTGCACAGCTTTCTATGTAACATGTGCACAGAGATCCTGCAGGCCATTCACAGGCCATGAATGGCCCTTTGCCCGTGGCCTCTTCTGGTCCCCTCTGCCCCACTCTTGCCCTGGCTCAACCGCCTGCCGCTTGGCTGCACCATAACCTGGCCTGGTTAATCCTGAACCAGCCTTTTTCGGTTTCCCTTCTCACTTCAGGTAGCGACTCTCCAGTAAGTCAAGTAGCCTGTAGCTTTCTTGGCTCTAATCCTCTTGCCTCATTCCAAAGATAATCCAAGAAAAGACTGTGCTTGGGTCCAGAGTCCTCCACGGTAAATGAACTCTGCCAAATATTTACACTCAAGCACCTTCTCTATAATTATAGAACCCAACATTTGGTTCACGGTTGAAGGCATTTTAAGCAAAAGCAATCCAGCATGAGAGAGAATATGAGGGCAAGGGTGGCCTTCTATAGACCTGCAAGGTAACACACCTTTGGCTGGTCTCAAAGCTGGTTGGATAGAGTTAGGGGACAGCAGAGGGACTCTGCCACCAGTGATCCTCATCCCGCTGCTCCAGCCCGAGCTGCCTCCTCCCTGCGCCAGAGCCCGTGGTCTAGAGCTCTCCTCCCCTGGGACCCAATATAACGGGCCCCCAACTCACCTCCAACCCCCAAAATGCCCTAATGCATCAGTGCAAAGCCAGTCTCCTTGCAGCCAAATCTAAGGGCAGCAAATTTAAGGGCATCTCTAGCACTGTCTGCTAACAAAACCTCCAGGCTGACAGCTCGACTTTGTAAAGTAGAGCAGGGAATCAGACCTCGGAGGACACACACACCTC
>RJWJ010020537.1:0-28947 GCA_004363605.1 Indri indri | reverse complement strand
ATGTTTCCTGAGAAGAAGTTATTCATGATCACCCTAGAATGATGATTGCTGACATTCACTGAGCTCTCATCCAGTAGTTTTCAATACTGGTTGCACATTAGAATCACCTGGGGGGCTGTAAAAAATACTACTGTCCTAGGCCCTACCCCAGACTGATAGAGTCAGAATCTCCGAGGCTCAGGCATTTACATGTCTTTTAAGTGTCCCAGGTGATTTTGGTGTACAATGAGGGTTGAAAAACACTTAACCTAATTAATAGACTCATAGTATTCAAAATTACAAATACTGATTACATTGTTAGTAAGATGAGACTTATTTTATTATATAATCCTTATAACAATTCTGTGAAATCAGTATATTTGGTCATACCTTAGATTTAAACTTGGGAAGACTAATTAGCTCAATAAAGGTCACAAAGCCGGGACATGTGGTAGATTCATAAGTTGAATCTATGTCTGTCTGACTGTCAAGTCCATGCTAGTTCACTAAGTCACATTGCAAGAAGACAAAAAAAGATAAAAGAATGAAAATGAAATGAAATGAAAAAATAAATGATAACACCAATTGGCACTGTAGCAATAGTAAACATGTTTCCTGTTTTCTAGAGAGTTTTATTGCAATTTAGACTCAGGGAGACCTAAAATGAGCAATGTTTAGGAAGAAAGAAACAAATAAGACATCCAGAGAAGATGGTTTTATGCATGATAACAATCAAGAAGGATAGGTCATAAAAAGAGTGATAGTTAACAGCAACTTCTGATGTGTAAGCAAATACGGCCAAGCCCATCTAAAGTGGTTTAATATCCTAAGGTTTCCCAAGAAGACACTGAGATAGTGAATGCTTGAAAGCAAACCTTAACCTAGCCTATGCATAATATATAATGAATGTGAAGTCTGTACTGGAGGTAAAAATATCAAGAAAGTGAAATTAAATCATGTTTAGTATTATGTTATGAAGTCAACACCACTGATCATACATATTTCAAATTTCACACTTCAAATCCATGATTCCAAAATTGTCTGATATTCAAAGAGCGGACCTAGCTATCTATGTTGGAAGCAAAATGTTTAAAGCTTCTGTTTAGTTGAATTCACTGTATTCTAATTTCTGACCACCATTCTAGACCAAAGAAGCCTCATTCATTGAGCCAAGGGGTGTATATGCTGAGGGTGACCAAGTCAAAAACATAAAAGTTTGTGATAACACCACTAGGATCAATCTAAGCATGGCCTTGACACTGAATTAGTCTCTACCCAGTTACCAGAAAACTGATTTAAGACTGAGATTACACCCAGAAAGGCTTTAGCAATAATATTACTATGGAAACGACCTCACCAAGATAATGAAGACAAACGTTCTTTTTTGATCTTTCTCCCCAACATCAGTTTCCCAGCTTAAAGAAAAAAAAATCAAATAATTTGATATATTATAGACACATATTAACTAAAGTTAAATTAAGGGTAACTTTTGTTGGACAACTACCCAGGGCATGAATTTCTAAGAGGCACTGGAAATGTAATGATAAAAAAAATTGAGCATATGTGAATTCCTAATGTGCAGAGAACAACATGAGTCACATGAGATAAGCTATGAGACCCTCCTAACATCATCAATTCAAGAGGCCCAGCATCTAATGACTAGGAATCATGAAAGAATAGAGAAAATAAAAGAGAGTAAATTGTTTTTTAAAAAATAGGAGAAAATTTCCCAGAACAAAAAATCCTAAAATTCCAGCTAAATGAATGAAAAAGAGCACCACACAGGCACAATAACAACATGAATTGTAGAATACCTGGGACAAAGGAAAGATCCTAAAGACTTCCAAATGAAAAATTGTGTCATGAAGGAAGGAGAAAATAAGCATGGCTTTCAGTCTAGCAAACCGGATAGATAAAAGGCAGTGAGGTAATGCATTAAAAATTGTGAGGAGACAATCCTAAATATATATGCGCCTAACACCAGAGCTCCCAGATTCATTAAACAAATGCTACTAGACCTAAGAAAAGAGATAGGCAGCAATACGATAATAGTGGGGGACTTCAAGACTCCACTGACAGCACTAGACAGATCATTGAGCCAGAAATTTAACAAAGAGACACTGGACTTAAACTGGACTCTAGGACAAATGGACCTCATAGACATTTACAGTACATTCTATAGTACATTTACAGAATATACATTCTTCTCATCAGCACATGGAATATTCTCCAAGATAGACCATGTGCTAGGTCACAAAACAAGTCTCAATAAATTTTTTAAAATTACACCTGTCATAGTGGCCATTATTAAAAAGGCAAAAAACAATAGATACTGTCAGGGAAAAAGGAATGCTCATACACTGTTGGTAAGACTACGAATTAGTAAAACCTCTATAGAAAACAGTATAGAGATTCCTCAAAGAACTAAAAGTAGACCTACTATTCAATCCAGCATTCCCATTACTGGGTATGTATCTAAAGAAAAGTAACCATTTTATCAAAAAGACACCTGTACTTGAATGTTTATTGAAACATAGTTTGCAGTTGCAAAGATATGGAATCAACCAATGAGTGAATAAAGAAAATGTAGAGGGTGTGTGTATGTGTGTGTGTGTATGTGTATACACATGCTATGGAGTACTATTCAGCCATAAGAAGGGATTAAATAGTATCTTTTCCAGCTACTTGGATGAAAGTGGAGAATTGTCCTAAGTAAACTATCTCAGAAATGGAAAAACAAATACCACATGTTCTCACTAATAAGTGGGAGCTGAATCATGGGTATGCACAGGCACAAAGAGATGTAAATGATATTTGAAACTAAGAAAGGGGAAATGTGGAAGCAGGTGATGGATAAAAACTTACCTATCATGTACAATGCACACTATTCTAGTGACAGGCACACTAAAAGCCCTGACTTCAGTGTTATACAATGTATCCTTATAATGAAAGCATTTGTACTGTCTTAATATTTTGAGGAGTGGAATAAAATTAGAAATCAACTCCAACAGAAACACTCACTTCTACACAAAATCATGGAAATTAAACAAGCTACTGCTGAACGATTATTGGGTCAAAGAGGAAATGAAGATGGAAATCAAAACATTCCTCAAACTAAATGACAAAGGGGACACAAGTTATCAAAATCTGTGGGATTCAGCAAAAGCATTCCTAAGGAGAAAATTCATACCCTTAAATGCCTACATCAAAAAGACAGGACAATCATAAACCAACAATATAATGAATAATCTAAGGAACTAGAAAAGAGCAAACCAATCCCAAACCCAGCAAAAGAAAAGAAATAACTAATTTCAGAGAAGAACAACATGAAATCAAAAACAAAAGAATAGTACAGAAGATTAATGAAACGAAAAGTTGGTTCTTAGAAAAGATAAACAAAATAGGAACTAGAAATAGAAAGGACCCAAATAAACTCAATCAGAAATGAAAAAGGATAACTGACACCATAGAAATGCAAAGTATCATCTGTGAATATTATAAAAATCTCTGAACATAAACTCGAACACATTGAGGAAATGGACAAATTCCTGGAAACACACAACCTCCCAAAGGTCAATCAGGAAGATATAGAACTCCTGAACAGACCAATTAGAAGCAACAAAATTGAAGCAGCAATAAAAAATAGTCCAACCAAAAAATGTCCCAGACCAGATGGTTTCAGAGCAGAATTTTATTGGACCCACCAAGAAAATTGGTACCCTAAAGAATTTCATAACATCAAGAAGGAAGGAATCTTCCCCAACCTATTCTATGAAGCCAGTGTCACCTTGATACCAAAGCCAGGGAAGGACACAACAAAAAAAGAAAACTACAGACCAATATCCCTTACAAATATAGATGCAAAAATCCTCAATAAAATTCTAGCAAACTGAACTCAACATCACATTGCAAAAACAATCCACCACAACCAAGTTGGCTTCTTCCCAGGGACGCAAGGATGGTTCAACATATGTAAATCCATAAATGTGATTCACCACATAAATTGAAGTAAAAACAAAGATCACATGATCATCTCAGTAGATGCAGAAAAGCATTCAACAAAATTCAGGACCCTTTTATAATAAAAACTCTTAACAAAATAGGCATATATGGAACATACCTCATAATTATAAAAGCAAGAGACAACAAACCCATAGCTAACATTATACTGAATGGGGAAAAGTTGAAAGTGTTCCCACTCAAAACTGGACCAACATAAGTCACATATATTTTAAAGCAGAGTTTTTCAGGATATATTCCATTTTAATGATTCAGTAGTGCTTAGATAAAGGTTTAAGAAGAGAAATCTGAGACGAATCCAAGCACTTGTGTTTTTCCTAAATTAGAAATTACAGTCCTGGATGAACTACTAAAGTTTACTTTAAAACATCCCATTACATGCCTCTACTTGGAATGGTTACATTATGGTAATGGAGGACTTTTTCTGGGTCTGTGTTTATACAGTTTGAGGAGAGCATCCAAAATATTTCCCCTCTTACATACCCCACCTGCATAGGCAAAGTGAGAATCTGACCTTGTAGTCTGTGTGCACTCCTGCCATGCACACCTGTACTTGTGAAAACCCCACCTCATTTGTACTGGTGAATGAAACCCAGGTCAGCTTGTGTCTATTATTTAATATTCATGAAGATTGGCATTATAACTTTAAAATCTTGGCACTCTCAAGTGTGAATAGATTCGTGTAATATTAGTCATTCCCCTTTGTGTTTATAAATTATGATAGTATCTCTTTCCATCTCTTCCACTTGCATGCTGCCAAGACTTATTAAACTGATATGCGTTAGTCACACCTGATACTAAATGAGTTATAGTAACTTCAGGAAATTCACTGGGGTGTGATTTATTTTAGATAAACAAACTTGCCTATAAACTTTCCAAAGTTAAAAGCTTGTTTTTAAAACTAAAATTTGATAATAATATGTTCTCTCATCTGTATTTAATCTTTTCTCAGTAAATATGTATTCATTGTATTATATTTGAGAATATAAGAGTTTAAAATATTCATTCTAAGTTCCCTTTTTTTGTTAGTTTTATCATTACTTCGTTTCATAGAGAAAAGAGATTTAAGCATAGCTACCTGTTTCTCAAATTTTGGGTATCAGATGACTTATTTTTATTTTTAGACACATTTTTGCTATGTCCCCTGTCTTCAGTGTCAATAGTTATTTGATAAGTAACATCGAGGAGGTCTATACCTACTCTGCCATCTTAGGGCATGTATGCAAAGTGATTCTATAAGCTATTAAGATTATGGGATATTGTTATATGGATCGATAGAGGTTCTCATTTCTCAGAAAATTAAATTTTAGAATGATCTGGTTACCATGTTTTGATATTTTCCTTATGGATGCAAAGAATTTTAGTAGAGTACCTTTCAGCATTTGGCTTGACATACAATCACAGTAAGTTCGAAGAATTTTCAAATCAAGGTGCTGAGCTATGTTGTAATGAAAAAAGGTACCACACTCTGAACGTGAGATATATCTGAGAGAGAACATATTTTCCTGGCCACGCTGGTTGCAGTACATAATGGGGTTGCTGTTAACTAACCAGCATAATTCTGATTCAGCCTCCACCTTCAGAAAATGGGAAGACTATCCCAACTCTAATTCTCCCCACAGGTTCCAGAACTCCCTAGCAGGGTTGCTTGTCCTCCTGATATTTTTCTCATGATTACAAGATGGTATTCTTTGCTTTTTCCACTCTCAAAATGATGTTTTTGTAGATTTCCTCTCTCTTGACCTTCCTCTCTTCTCCCCTGGGGGGCGGCTGTTTGGATGCCCAGACCTTGCTGCCTAGATGACCCCCACACTTCTTCCCTTCCCACTGTTGTTTTGCCATCATTCTGTTTGGCTGCTAATATTGACTCTGTGGCTCAGAGCCTAATCTGGACATCGTGTTAATAGGCCCTATCTCGGGATTGCATTTATTCACTTATTCAATGAATATTTATTGAGAATCTATTATAAGTGAGGCTTTGTTCTGGGGGACTGGGTACTCAGCATAGAAAAGAAAAACACTAAATCTGTCCTTGCAGATATTACATTCTAGTAGAAGGCAAATAGTAAGTAAATAAACATACAATTATGATTTCAGTAGTGATATGTGTTCTGAAAAAAAAAAAACTAAAGCAAACTAAAGCAATAGAAACTCTCTTGTGGGGGTGGAGAATAAAAGTGAGAAATTGTTTTGGATGAGGTAGATCAGGAAAGGCCTCATTAAGGAGGTAACATTTAAGCAGAAACCCAGATGAAATGAGGGAGGAAGTCAGGTGAGTATCTAGCGCAGAGGCCCAGAGGCTGTGGTAAGTTTGGTTTGTTTAAGAAACAAGAAGGTCACAGTGGCTAGAGAAAGAGGGAGGGAGAGTGGGAGGAGAGAGGGTCGGTGAGGAAGGGAGAAGTCATTGCATAGAATTTTGTTCACCTTGGCAAGGAGTTTCAGCTTTATTTGGAATACAGTGAGAATCCACTAAAGCAGCAGACCCCAACCTTTTTGACACCAGGAACCGGTTTCATGGAAGACAATTTTTCCATGGACCGGGGGTGGGGGTGAGGATGGTTTGGGGATGATTCAAGTGCATTACATTTATTGTGCAGTCGAACCTCTCTGCTAATGATAATCTGTATTTGCAGCCGCTCCCCAGCGCTAGCATCACCACCTCAGCTCCACCTCAGATCATCAGCATTAGATTCTCATGAGGAGTGTTCAACCTAGATCCCTCGCATGTGCAGTTTACAGTAGGGTTTGCACTCCTGTAAGAATCTAATGCCACCACTGATCTGACACCAGGCGGAGTTTATGCGGTGATGTGAATGATGGGGAGTGGCTGTGAATACAGAAGCTTCACTCACTCTCCACTCGCCTCCTGCTGTGTGGCTCAGTTCCTAGCAGGCCACGGACTGGTACTGGTCTACAGCCCAGGGTTGAGGACCCCTGCACTAAAGGATTTTGAAGAGTGGAATAATGTGGTCTTGGTGGAGATAGTTGTGGCTTCAAGCCTTCTATCACTTCTTGGGTGTAACCATCCATTCTACCATTATTTCTTCCAGCCCTGTTAGTGAAGGGATGAAAAAAAACACTTTCTACTCATTTTGTTACAATAGTACATAAAGAGCATCACCTTAAACTCCAATGTTCTGTGGTAATTTTATCCATACAGTCCTACCTGTAATAGGCCCCATTCCCTACATGATTGGTCCAAGTCCCTGGGTCACAATTTGCAAAGTTTTGGAAAAAGAGAGTAGCAGATAGTCTGCCGTTCTCAGAATTTTTCTTTTAATCTCACCAATTGTTTATTGTCCTGGAATAATGTTTTCCAATGATTCTCCTTCTGTGCTTGGGGTCATGTTTCTCCTCTTCCATGCAGTTCCCTGGCATTCTTTGCAAAAAGACCATGGATAGGTCCACCTTTCTTTCCTTCTGGATACAGGAGTTCATTCTCAGACTCTGCCATCCCTTCATAACACAACACTTCTACTGTGGCCTTAGAGGAGTCTTGGCCTCTGGACAGGTGACTCATAGCATCAGTCCATTATGGCTCCTAGGGAGTCTCCTGTATCCTCTGTGGGACTCCCTCCAACCTTTCAAAAGTCAATATCCTGAGACCTCCTGAACAGTTAACCAAATTGCCAAATTTTCTTCCTCTGGACATTTTGACTTCTTTTTTACCCTGTCTTCAAAGAAGAAGAATGATTTTATTTAATGGCTGCTTTCCACTTTGTTATTGTTTGTTCATTAAAAAATATTTATTAAAGTGACTCTATACTTGACATCTGTTGAGAAATGAAATGCAAGTGTGAGCTGAGAAGCCAGCAATGAGAAGGTACCCAATGAACACATGGAGTCCTCGAAGTTAATTACACTACTGAGGATTTGTGTCCATCTGCAGCTTTTGTTATTGTTGTTGTTTTGCTTTTGGCAAAGAGGTTTAGCCAAACAAAACCTACCACTTCATAGAAATACAAAGAATAAAATGGTTCTCATTTTCGACCAGCAGCATTTTTAGCTATAATTGATCTATTTGCTTGAAAAGTTAACATAGAAAGCAATGCTTTTGCTTTTATGAGAAGACTGGGATGTCATTCTACTGGAGTGTTCAAATGTTCAGAAAGAGTGTTTCTGCTTTTCTAAGGAAAAGGTTTCTGCTAAATGTAGCCCTGATTTAGCTCTACTCTATTAGAGTTTTAAATTTTATAACCGTTTACTCATCCTACCTTGATGTGTTTATCATTTTACACACATTTTTGATATGTATGTCCCATTATCAATAGCCTTTTCTTTAAGAATTTAGTTCATTCTTAAGTTTTTATATTATTACAAAGTTTCATCCTTTTACATTTCTCATTTAAAATGTAAAGTATCATATCCAAAGAAATCATCATTTTCTTCTCTGTAAGTCTGTCCTCTGCTATTGTGCATACTAAATTCTGCTTCTGCACAAAGATATGTTCTTGCCTCTCTCCTCATTAAATGAGTGGATGTTTTGACCAAGGATACTAGCCACGACTTAGTTTTTAATTTTAAAGCACAAGATGTACTTTGAAAATATAAATTCTCCAAACCTACTTGAAATGGTACAACCAACAAACTTACATTTTCTTTAAAGATCAGGCCTTGGCATTACAGAGAATGAGACATTGGAGAGGGGATACTTGCTTGGACCCACTCTGGCAGGGTAGGGAAGATGCTCTGCTATAGGCAGTTCCTTGCTGCTGCCTTCAACAGAAAACACTTAGAGGCCAAGATCCTAAAACACTTTTTTTTATATCTTTGGACCAATTTCATTCTGAAACCTCTTATTGCAGTGTTTTAAAAAAATATTTTTGAAATTGTCCTTTTGAATGCTTTGAAGTTGCTGCTTTCTGGTCCTCCTTCCTCTGCTTTCATCACTTACTCTTGGTTTTCGGGACATTTACATTTAAGACATTTATTTAATTCCCTTTTCACCTTGGGTTTCTAAGTGCTGCATTTTTACTCCATTGTTATGTTTTGTTTTGCTTTAACCTGTTGCCAGATGTGCCCCATGGGACTGGAACAAACCGTCCGCCAGACACAATCCTGAATTCATTAACTTGTCATTTTCTTTGCTGTTGATGCGACCTGACAGACAGACACCTCCGTGAAAGGAGTATTTACCCAACACCGACATCTGCCAAGAAAAACAGAGGGGAAAACAGAGAGGCAAAGAAGGTGGAATGGGTGGGGGTATACATGTGTTTAGAGATTGGAAGAGCTTTTTAAAAAAGTTATTGTTTAACAGTCTGGGAACATGATTCCTGCTGTTGCCAAAAGCATCTCATCAGCCACATAAGACCTAATATCTGAGTTAAGGGGAAAACCTTGAACTCCTCACTTCCCAGACAACATGAATTAGAATCAGGACAGACTTCTGACATGGTGATCTCAGCGTGAGTCTCTGTAGGGTGGTAGCCCACTGGATTACAAAATAATCTCTGGTAATTAAACACATTTGGCCTCTTTAGTGTGTGGGAGAAGTCATGGATGAGAAAATAAGAGGATTTGATTTTATGCAGGAAGGAGGGTGGTCTTGCTAAGGCAGGGTCAGCTGTCGGGCAAGGAGGCAGGGGCAGAGGCATGTAGTTTGGCTGCCTGACATAACCCCTGGGTCGTCAGAAAACTGAAATCATGCCTTGACATTCTCATAATCTCACAGTTCCAGAACAAGCAAAAAGAGGGGAATGGAGATGCCGTCGTCAGTCTAGGCTTATGTGAAGCAGAGGCCAGCCTCATTTCTCTATGCCCACTGTGCTTATCCCCAATGGTTCCTCCTCCCACAAAGCCAACAATTACAGCCTATTTTTTCCTTTCTTCTTATCTCTGGCACTGTGATTAAAAAAGGACTTTCAGAGAGTGGGGGGAAGCACAAAAAATAAGAATGATATCTTTCCTCCATTTCATTCCAGAGAGTAGCCGTGCCACCTTGACTATACCTTTCTGAATGATCCATGGGCAGCCATGGGAATGAGAAGCACGTTACATGAGTCATGCCTTTTAGAAACATTGTGTTTTGCAGCTAATTATTGTCTTCTGTCATGAAGAAGCATCTGGAGGTCTCAACTCAGGGAGATTCCAGTTTGGGCCAGGACTAACTGCAGTTCCTCTACTGTCTTTCCAGAATACCTTGTCCTCTACACTTCTGTAGGGACTAGGAGAGCCAGTGAGAGGGAACATTGGGTTGTTGAAGACTTTGAGTTCCGTGGAATAGAACCCACAGAATGGCTCATCACAGCAGCCTGAGCCTGTCTTTCTTCTTCCACATGATTTAGGCTCCTACACATGATGGTGTTTGTTCCAAGTTCCATAATGTTGAGGGCCTCTCCCGCAGTTCCCTGGAATGTTAAGTGGTATCTCATAAACGAGTGTTTCGTGGACAAGTAAGTTCCTCTTCTTCTTCTTCTTTATTATTTATATTATTTTTTTAGGGACAGAGTCTTGCTTTGTCACCCAGGATAGAGGTAGTGGTGCCACTACAGCTCACTGCAGCCCCAAATTCCTGGGTTCAAACAATCCTTCTGCCTCAGCCTCCTGAGGAGCCAGGACCACAGGTGTGCACCACCATGCCCAGCTAATTTTTTAATTAATGAATTTTTTTTTTTTGAGTCAATGTCTTGCTATGTTGCCCCAGCTGGTCTCCAACTCCTGGCCTCAAGCAATCCTCCTTCTTAGGCCTCCCAAAGTGCTGGGATTATAGGCATGAGCTACCATGCCCAGACCTCCAAATCTTTATGATGATAAAATACAATGTGAAAATGTAACAGTTCCACGGTTGGTAGCTTTTCCAGAACATATTTGACCATGAAAAGCAATGTTGTCATCTTAACCAAAAATCTTCCAGGAGTAGAGCTATGAGAAATATATATAAGAAAACAATTATAAGAGCTCCTGTCTGCTCTTTAAAAATACGAGTTTATGATTCAGAGGAAGTATAGCCCTAAAGTTATAGCCCTTTTGTATTTGAACAACTATAATGGATATGAAATATCAGAGGTACATTTTCAGAATTTAAAGGATTTTCCCTAAACCCCCTGACTATATATAATTCCACAATTATGCACTCTCTTGGCTGAATAATATAGTTTGCTATGTATAGCTACTTAGAGTATATACTTGAAGCATGTGAACTGTTAAATTAATATCAAATTGGAGAGATCTCCATAGTGACTTGCATTGGGACTCTGTCCTTGATCTTATTCTTTTTGATACTTTTATTAAATGGCTTTATTGGAGTCATCGAATGCATGCTTACCAGACATACTGAACCCAAAACTGAAGCAGATGACAGATTGTTGGAGGACAGAGCGTGATCTCAACAGACAGACAAGACTGGACCAAATCTAGCAAGCTAAAATACAAGAAGGGGAAATTTAAAGCCCTTCCTAAAGCATCTAGATCATAAATTGAGGATGAAGGTGATGTGACCAAGTAGCCCGTGTGGAAATTATTTAGTGTCATCAACCGATTACAAGTTCAATATGAGATACTGATGAAGTAAGGGTTTGAAGCCACATGAAAGTTACAGAAAGTGCGTGAAATACACAGTTTGAGGCAGGTTGAAGGCCATTTGCGTAATGTTTGCAAATCTGAAGAAGGAAAACAGACTTGAGTGAGGTTATGTCCATAAACACCCCATACCCTGTGAGGGAACAGGCGGGTATGTGCAAGAATGTGGATGGGCGTCACACCCTACACTCCTGGTGCAGTAAGTGCAGCATGACTCACTGGAATTGTAATTCAGGAATTGTTACATGTTTGAAAAATTCTCACAACATTCTCTCTCAAATTCTTACAATTCTGGTTCATGGACAAGTCCCAACACTTTCCTTGGCTAATAATGCATTTCTTGCTGGTCCTCACCACTCAGTTTCTATGGGCAAGACCTTTACTCAGATCTCACAACTGCACTTTTGTGATTGTCACCTCTTCCTAGCTCATGTGTGTGTATGTGTGTGTGTGTACATTAAAGTTGGTGTTTTGTTGGAATTATGGTTAGATGATACTCGCAACTTAAAACAATTATTTTGTCTTTTCTCTTATCAGCATTCCTTGTTAGAAAACCAAAATACTAATAATGATAAAAATGAACATTTTTGGCGTGCTTATCATGTGCTCAGCATTGTTGGAATTGTTTAACATAGATTCTCTCACTTAATTTTCACAACAGTATGAGATAGCTATTTGTACTCTTTCTCTCTTTTGCTGTTGAACAAACTGAGATACAGAGAGGTTAAGAGTCTTGCCCATAGTTGCATACCTACAGTAAATGGTAGCACATCAGGATTTAAGTGCAGGTATTTGACTCCAGAGCCTGTGTTCGTATAACCACTATGCTACACTCTTTCCTCATGCCCAGTTAATTCTCTTTTCAAGATTTCCCAGGTTCTTCTTCCTGGCTGCACCTAACTAATTCTCTTCTGATTCTTAAAACCACCATATTTGCCCATTGGCTGAAATATAAAATCTTAATTTTGGTACCTTAAACTTGATTAAGAAACTCTATTATTGTATACTACACTGGTTAACCATATAACTATAGTTACCCCCCAGTCAATCTTGCTCACACATACAACCTAGCCAGGAAGATTATTCTCCATATCCAGTCCTTTACTAAAGAATTAACATATGCTTAAAACAAACTGATCATTCCAACTAAAGGCACTTAAAAACTCATCTCCCTGAGGACACCTCTTTAAATGATTTAGATCCACTTAAACTATACCATACTTGGCATCCAAACATCTCTCTGACTTTTATGTCTAATGATGAAATATACATAGTTAATTCATTTCATTATATCTGTTTTGTCTGTATTGTTTTTGATAGATTGTGAATTCCTGATGACAGAGAGCTTCTGTACCAAATTTATGAATTTCGAGTACCGTATATTGAAGATAATGTTAATAGCACAAACACTGAGATAACCTACAGGAAATAGCTGGCACATAGAAAATGCTCAATAAAAATAGCTTTAATATGTTTAGGATTTTGTCTATTTGCAAGAATACCCTAATTTCTCTCCCATTTGCATACCTATTTTCAACACAATCATAGTATTATGTTAAAATTCCTAAAAAAGTTTACTAATTACTAATTTTTTTGTGTGTGTGTACATGTGTGTAGAAAGCAATCATTTTTTATGGGAGAAAAAGATGTTTTAAGGACTTTTTAAAACTCTTTTCTTTTTCAAGGGACTCCTAAATATAATTTTTTCACATTAAGCTCTCTCATAAGCCATAAATATTCAACATTGTACTTAAATGACCTAGTAAATTATCTTAAGTCTGTCAAAAGACTCCATGAAGTCAAAAATTTTGAGTAGTCTGCTTTTATAGGCTGGTTATGAGGACTATATCTTAATATTTAAAAGTACTTACAACTGTGCCTGACGTGTAGTAAGATCTACGTAAGTGTATCTTGTACACACACATCAGATGTGTGTGTTATGTATAATAATTATTATTTCTCCACTAACTACTAATTCTCTTTGTCATATTCCATTTCCTGTATATATAGGAATCTGTATCCAACCTCTCTGCTCTTTTATTTCTACACAAATATCACCATATTTTAATTAATATATGTAAATCATTCTTTATAAATGTCTTGTTATCTGATAAAGCAAATTCTCCTTATTCATTTCCTTCAAAATTGCCTTGATTTTTCTTGTTTCTTGACTCTTCCTTATGAATTTAGGGCAAGGTTCCTTTAGGGTATGTTCCCTAGAGTGAAATTGTTAGGTAATGGGATGTGCACATCTTTAAATGTATAAGATAGCATCAAATAATTTTCAACCATGGTTGAAGATTTAAGATTATTATCCTTAAATTACACGTCCTGCTTCTACCCTCCCCTCCACCCTTTTTTTTTCTCCAACCTTCAACCAATAATCTGCTGGAAATACAACAGCTCCCTTAAAGCATTTCAGTTGCTTTATGTATCAATGTCTAATCCTTAGTATACCATACCAGCTTTTCTCTGAAGCCTCATTTCTCATCACTTTCCCAATCATACTCTCCATTCCTCAGACATAAATGTTCTGTAGAACCTAATTTCTTCCTAATTCTCCACTTTTACACAGCTATGTTAAGTTATTATTCTTAAGCCATAGAAAACTTTGAAAATCCCTTTTGAATAATCTAAGAAATAGTCAATGATTTTTGGCGTAGCCTAAGAATGCATTTTTGTAGGCCAAATATTTAATAATTTATCATTTGAACATAAGATATGTGATAGTTATTTAAAACATTTTATTATAAATAATATTTCTGTTGTAAAATTCCAAGCATTTCAAAATCATGAAAAATAATAAGAGATAAAATCTCTTCTCCCTTCTACTATCTCCTAAATTCTACACCCCAAAGGAAATGTGTATCTCTTCAGATCTTTTCTATGCCTATATAATCATTTAAAATATATATATTGTATTCAAATTTTTAATGAATGAAGCCACAATTCTGTACTATTTTGTAACTTGCTTATATGGGATACATAGAGAGATAGAGAGAGAGAGAGAGAGAGAGAGAGAGAGAGAGAGAGAGATGCACACCTTTTAAAAAAATATATTAGTTGTGTGTGCATATACCGTATATGAATTCTTAGCATGTGAATATTTCATAGTAAGGATTTGACATTATTTATTTGTCAGAAACCATACTGAGGCTTAAATATTTTCCAACACATTTGGGTTTTTGTTTTGGATTCAAGCTAAAATCTTTTTTAAAGTTTATTCCATTTACAATTATAGTAGATATATTTTGCCACTTGATGTGTGATTTTATTTTATATTCTATTGTTTCATTTTATCTTAGAGTTTCCCTCTCACCACTATTCCTTTTCCTTATTTATTTAAATTTTAAATACTTAACAGTTTTTATATTTGTTTGTATGTATATTTCTTTTATTCTCCTGATTAGCAGTTCCATTACTGCTTAGCTCTATAATTTTAAATAATACACTTAAACCTTCTTTTTTATTTCTCAATTTTAAGAAGTACCTATGGATTCATTTTTAAAAATGAGAAACAAATGAAAAAATTATTTCTTTAATACAAGTAGGAGATGACCACAACATCAAACCATGGATTTTCAAGAATTTGCAAAATTTGTGAAAATTGGGATCAAATTGAGAGTACAACTGAGAAAGTATATGTAATCCTACATGTTACTTTCTGTTAGATACAACAGATAACTACTGTTTATGATATGAACTAGGATTTTGAGTGCACCAGAGGAAAAGCTTGAAACTACCCAATGGAGATTAGACTCCAAAATATAGAGTGGCAGGAAAGTGGATGAGGTATGACCTGGTAACCTCATCTTTATTTTTCTTGATTAGACTACTAACCCCAAAGCAAGTATAAGAGATAGGGCAAATGCCACCCAACTAGGTTTGTATCTGCTACCAGAGTGAAAATAAAAACTAAGTCACAGAACAGCAGGACTCGGCACTGCTGAGCTTCAGGGAGAGCCCTTCTGGCCTCCTGCTGAGCAAGCTGCTCCCTCCAAAGTGTGTTTAAGGGGGATGTGGAAGGAATTCCAAGAAGGTGAACAGAGACATTCCCCAGAGAAAGACACAGCAAATATGCTGAGAAAGTGTTCTGAGATGACAGACTCCACTGCTGGCCAGAATCCCCCTCTCTACCTCTTCCTACCTTAGTCTGGAGCCAATAGCAGGGCTGGATAAGACATTACATGTTGAAAAATAAGCAACGAACAGGAAGGATTCAATGTGGGACCTTGGTACATATTCAACAACATAGGACTATGACAAAGACTGTTCTAAGCAGGATCTGTAAGAGAATATTCCAGACAAATCATTTTCTAGATTTTCAAAGAAGTTAGTAAGACAATGAACTGGAATAGATATATCAATCATACTAGCCCTATAGTTGTCAAGCCTCCCCTCCCCCCAGCCAAAGACCCACTGGTAATCTGTGACTTCTTGGGTGTCACTTTATGGTGCATCACCCTTCAGATTCCACCACATCTTCTGGACTCTGATCCTGCCTCCTCAGCCCAGAGGAACCACAGTGTCTGCTTGGATTCCTTCCACCCCTCTGGGTCACACTCAGGAAATTGTATACATGCACAAGCATGGGGCAATCATAGGTCTCATCTCATGGGTTTCCTTTTCTTCATGCTTGCTGTCTTTCATTGCCTGTTGGTCAAGGCCTGAATGCATTTGCCTGGTTTTGAGGGGTCAAGTGTCCATTCTATGGCTGTTTATAGGAGGAGGGCTAGTGTGGTACCAGTTACTTCATCATCATCAAATGCAGAAAAGATAACTTTCTTAATATCAAGATTGAATTCCTCTTCCAACTTAGTACTTTGAAACTATCAATGCTTTTGTATTTATTGGATATAATGAAGTTAGTATTAGTTTATAGATAAGAAACTGAAAAGAAAGATTAAGTGATTTGCCCAAGGTCACGTGACTAGTAAGTGCAGAGCTAGAAGTTAAAGCCAAACGGTCTGACCCTAAGGCCCAAGCACTTCGCCGCTCTGCTTTCTTGCCTTTTGGTATACTGAGGTGCTTACTAAGTGCTGCAGATTCCTGGAGAGCTAGGAATTTCTGCCCTACCAAAAACTTTCCTTAATATTCAGCTTGTGTTGTAGGCAAAAATATACTTTCCCCTCTGCCATGACTATCACTTTTCAATGGACACCGCCTACTTCCTTTTCCCTTCAATGAACATCTGTTTCACAGCATCTAGGTGACCTGGTTAGAATATTGCAACTGGAGAGAGGTGGGTGGTGTTACAACGAATTCAAGCCAAGGCAAACCTTAAAACCCAGCAGTCCTAATGCTCTCCAACACAGTGCACAATTTTGTTTGGTGGACCAGTTTTGATTTAGCCATCCAAGTAACTCGTCACTGCCTAGTTTACATAAGAGAGTGTACTGTGTGTGAGCGTGCATGTGCATAAAACTAAGTTTATTTCCACCTTTATATCCCAGGCCAAATGACTCCAGGGATATAACTTAAAATCATTGTATGTGGAAACAATTCTATTTACTTTCCTATCATACATTTTCTATGTAGAAAGGGATTCTTTTCTATTTAAAAAAATGCTAGAAGACAGCATTATTTTTATTTTATATAATTAAGACAACTTATTATCCTCCAACTTTGAATCAGTTAACTTATGTAAATTGATTTTCAAAATCACGAAGTGATTTTGAGTTGTAAGTGGGGTTGAAATTCAAGGTAACTATGAAAACTTGGCCCCTTCTGTTAGAAATAATCTTTACCTTCATTCCTTCATTCCTGCTCCTGAATGCATGAGCCTCTGTGTACTATTTGTGAAATCCGTAATAATGAATGTTTTTGTCTTAATTTTCATTCATTTATTTTTATTCATTATTCATTCATGTAATCAAACAATGTTCTGAGAGTCTGCCCTAAGACACTGTGTCAGGTGCTGGGATACAATTGGGACACCACTCTGAAGAATCTTCTAGTCTGAAAGCTGAAACATACATGTACATAAATGTCTCCCATGTGGTGTGAGTGCCATAGTAGAACTATACACAAAGCCCTTGAATTGTGGCAGGACCACTGAAGAGGGGTGGGCAACTAAATGGGCACAGAAGGGGAAGTAAGCACAGAATGCCTCACAGAGAAGATGACAATCGAATTGTTTCAAAGATGAATAGAGATGTGCCTCGTGGAGAAGGGTGGGAAGGTATCCAAATCAAGGGATATAGCACGTGTAAAGAAAGGATGAAATGATGCACTGGGGCTGGTCTTGAAAGGTGGTATGCCTGGAGCAAATCTAACACTGGGCAGTGTTAGGAGATAAGGTAAGAAAAAACAGTCTGAGGCCAGATTGCAATGGACTTTTTATTCTCTGACAAAGAATTGGTATTTTATTCTGTGAATTCTAAAGACCTTTACATATGAAAAGAAAGAATGAGAATAAGAGAGAAACCAGAGATTTAGTAAGCAACTGAATGGGGAAAGGTAGATGGTACTTACTTTCTAATAGAAAACTAAAAGACAAATTGGAAAGTACAATAATCAGCAGAAATCATTATTTTTTTCCTTTCAGCTGGAACTTATTTATTTATTTTTTAATTAATAAGTTTCTCCATGGTACATCTTTTAATTTCTAAAGAAATATTTGCTCTGGACTCTAGAAGAGGGTGCTCAGAGGCCTCCTTTGACTCTAATTTCATTATTATTTCTTTGGCATATTCTGTCCCAGTGTCCAAAAAACTCAACAGGGCAAAACCACTTCTTTATAAGGCTAATTCATAACTAAATCTCTCTGCTCTGAGGCATTGCAGCTAAACAACATCAATAAATGCCTTTTTATATTCCTTAGGTAATACATTCAGCATTTCTTGTTTGGGAGTATACAAAGACAGTGTCCAAAGTCAAATACAGGGAATGTGTTGGTACATGTGACAAAAGGATTGGGTGCAAGCAGAATGAAAAATCAGGAACGAAATGACAAAAAATAAAATAAAATAAAATAAAATAGAATTCTGTGGGAAAAGAACTAAAAATTACTTTCTAATTTTTACATTTTTATTGTAAAATATACATAACATAAAATTTACCATTTGGACCATTTTTAGGAGTTCTGTGGCATTAAGAACATTCACATTGTTTTGTGGTCATTATTACCACCATCTATCTCCAGCATTTATTCACCTTCCCCAACTGAAACTCTGTGTCCATTAAATGTTGTAATAACTTCCCATTCCTCCCTTCCTCCAGGCACTGGCAGCCACCATGCTACTTTCTTGTGTCTATGAATTTGACTGTTCTAGGAACCTCATATAAATGGAATCATACAATTTTTGTCTTTTTGTGACTGGTTTATTTCACTTAGAATAATGTCTTCAAGACTCATCCATGTGACAGTATGTGTCAAAATTTCCCTCCTTTTTAAGGCAAAATAATAATCCATTGTATGTATATACCATATTGCATTTATCCATTCTTCTGTTGATAGACACATGGGTTGCTACCACCTTTTGCCTATTGTGAATAATGCTGTTATGAACATGAGTATACAAATATCAGTTCTAGTCTAAGAAATTATTTATCAGCACTGAAAGGAGAAAGTTGAAATAACAGGCTGGTTAAAGAAGATGTGGGCAACATTAGACAAAGTGTAATAGTATGATGCTATTATAATCCTTGAAACACCTCACTCGGTTTTTATAAAAAGGGAAAATGAGACCATTTTTGTTAACAGAGGCCAATATTATTTGGTTGAATATAAAGATAAAAATGAATATGAACAAAGTATAGTGAATTCAAGAGGGAGAAATTAATTACAAGTAGAGAAATTAGGAAATGCTTCATCAACATGATGGCTTTTCAGCCACACTGGCTTTTCTCTGATAAAACTGCATGTTAGGAGTAGCCTTGGTGTAGTGGATTTTGAAGAGTCAGAAGGAGAAGCTTCCCAGTGTTCTTTAAACTTTGCTGTGATTCATAAAATTCAGCCTCCAGAGAGCACCAGTTTTCCATTATGTGGCTTTGGTGCCTCAGAGAACTGATTTCTGTTTTCTGCAGCCTGTTCTCTCATCTCTCCTGATTTCACTTAGAATACATGATTTTGCAAAACAGTTCTTTCTAGGGAATATCAGCCATGTTAGCGGGTACATACGAATGAACTCGTATGAGTGACTGCTTACCCCAACATTTTATGCACACTTTCTAGCAAAATAACTTTAAGATGAAACATTGCCTCTATTTAAGGACAGTAACTGAGAACTGACAAATGCCTATAAAGGGCACAAGGGGACCTTTTAGTAATTAAAAAGTTCTAAATGGCTCCAATTTAAATAGGATCCAAACAGAAACGGAACCTTCCAGTGGTGTTTGAAATGGCAGCTCTCTAATGCAATAGCAGCGGCAGTAACGGAAAATCCTGCTTTGGCAGAAAAGAAGAAATAGGTTTCATCGTTAAAGATGTGGCAAAAAGTTTTGTAAATTAACACATAAATCAGTCAACTTTTATTTTAATTAACTTAGCCAAAAGAACTTTTATGAAAAAAAAACGTTGTTGGAGTTTAGAATGAACTATAAAGCACTCACCGATTTAATGAAGTATAATACACAAGCAGAAAAGTGCAGAAATAATAAATATACAGCTCAGTGGTTATTTAGAGGTGAACATTCCCTTGCAACCTCTACCCAATTCCAGAAAGAAAATTACCAGCACTGAAGAAGGCCCTGCTTTGCTCCATCCCATTACAGTCTGCCCCATCCCCAAAGTAACCACTGTGTGTGTGTGTGTGTGTTTATCCATTTCAACTAGTATTGTCTCTTGAAAAAAAATTCCTTTCTCCATAATACTTCATTGTCATATTTCTTGTTATTCTAATGAATGTATCTTTTTCTGAATTCTCTAGTCTATTGCACTGGTCAGTATATTTATCCTTATGCAAATACCACACTGTCACAGTAATGATGGCTCTATAATTAATTAGTCTAGTAGTGTAATTCCTCCACATTTGTTCTTTTTCTTCTTCAAGATTATTACAGCTGTTCCTGGTTCTTTGCGCTTCCAACTAATTTTAAAATCAAGTTATCAATTTTCATTACCAAATGTGCTATTGTTATAATTCAGATATTTTTAAATCTATGGATTCCTACGGGAAGTATTAGCACCTCTGAAACATTGATTTTTGCAATTTATGAACATTGTGTATCTGCCATTTATTTTGGTCATATTTATTTATTTTTATTTCAGAATATTATGGGATTACACATATTTTGGTTACATAATTTGCTTTTGTACAGTTTGAGTCAAAGTTACAAGTGTGTCCTTCAGTCAGTTAGTGTGTATTGTACCATCATGTGTGTATATACCCACCCCTCCTCCCCTCCCACCTACTTGATTTCTGTTGAGTTTTACTTCCATATGCGCATGTAAGTGTTGATCAATGAGTTCCTTTACAGTATTGAGTACATGAGGTGTTTGTTTTTCCATTCTCGTGATATTTCACTTAGAAGAATGCTCTCCAAGCCCATCGAGGTTGTTACAAAAGATACTAAATCACCATCTTTTATGGCTGAGTAGTACTCCATGGTATACATATACCACATTTTATTAATTCGCTCATGTATTGGTGGGCACTTGGATTGTTTCCACATCTTTGCAATTGCAAATTGTGCTGCAAAAACATTCCAGTACAAATGTCTTTTTTATAAAATGTCTGTTTTCCTTTGGGTAAATACCCAGTAGTGGGATTGCTGATCAAAAGGTAGGTCTACTTTTAGTTCTTCGAGGTCTCTCCATACTCCTTGCCATAAAGGTTACACTAATCTGCAGTCCCACTAACAGTGTAAATTGTTCCTTTCTCTCCGTATCTGCACCAGCATCTGCTGTTTTGGAAATTCAGATAAAAGCCATTCTCATTGGAGTTAGGTGATATCTCATTGTGGTTTGGTTTGCATTTCCCTGATGATTAGAGATGCTGAGCATTTTTTCATGTGTTTTTTTGGCCATTAGTCTATTCTAATCATGTGTTTTGCCCATATTTTAATGGGGTTGTTTGGTTTTTTTTCTTGCTGATTTGCTTGAGTTCTTTATAGATTGGTGTTATCAGCCCTTTATCAGACATATAGCATGCAAATATTTTCTCCCATTCTGTAGAGTGTCTATTTGCTCTATTCGTTGTGTCCTTGGCTGTGCAGAAGCTTTTTAATTTGATCAGCTCACATTTATTTATTTTTGTTCCTGCTGTGATTGCTTTTGAGGAGTTCTTCATAAATTCTTTGCCTAGGCCAATATCTATAAGGGTTTTCTTAGAGAATTCTTACAGTTTCATGCCTTAAGTTTAACTTATCCATCATGAATTAATTTTTGTGAGTGGTGAGAGAGATGGATCCTGTTTTAGTCTTCTACATGTGGCTATCCAATTTTCCCAGCACCATTTATTGAACAGTAATTTTTTACCCCTGTGTATTGTTTTGTCTGCATTGTCAAAGATTGAATGGCAATATGAGGATGGTTTTATATGTGGATTCTCTGTTCTGGTCCATAGATCTATGTCTCTGTTTTTGCACCAGTAACATGCTGGTTTGGTTACTATACCCTTGTAGTATAGGTTGAAGTCTGGTAAAGTAATACCTCCTGATTTGTTCTTATTATATAAGGATGCATTGGCTATTTGGGGTCTTTTCTGGTTCCATACAAAGTGTAGAGTTATTTTGTGTAGATCTGTAAAAAATTACATTGGTATTTTAATGAGGATTGTATTGAATCAGTAAATCACTTTAGGTGGTATAGACATTTTAATATTGATTATGCCGATCGATGAGCATGATATGTTTTTCCATCTGTTTACATCCTCCGCGACTTCTTTCCTCAGTGTTTTGTAGTTATCCCTATGGAGATCTCTCACCTCCTTTGTTAAATATATTCCTTGGTATTTTATTTCCCTTGTTGCTATTGTGAAAGGCATTGTGCCTTTGATTTGATACTCAGCTTATTGGCCTTTCTTGCCTCTCCCTACCTCCAGTGGTGGAGCCTACCACTTTCAGCGTGCAAGTTGCTGCGCTAAGGGGAGGGGTGATGCCCAAGTCCATCCAGTGCCCCAGTGCCTGTGAATCACACAGGTGTTAGCCTCCCACAACTGGGGAAGTACTCAAAATTTGCTCATCAAAACGGGCCAGCTACTTGACAATAGGTTGTGGAAGGGTGGAGCTTGTTGCAAGAGTCCCTGGGGCTGGAGAGAGGGTGCTATCCAAAACCATAGCACACCACAGCGTCTGGGTTATAGACCCCAAAAATGGCCACCACCCACCCGCAGAGCACTAGTGCTGGGGACGATTGTTCAGGAGTTGGTGGATGCCTGATCGGGGAGCTGAATCAACAGGATGCCCTATTGTCTCTTGTGTGTTGGCCTCCTGCAATCTTGTGCCTATCTGGCAGTAGGTCTTGCACTTTCTGACCCACCCTGAGCTGGCCTAACTTGCCCACAGCAGTTTCCAGGATAGAGTCCCCTTTTCAGTGTTCACCTCCATTGCTCTAGTCCTGCTGACTGCCAGAGGCAGGTGCCTGTCTCCCAACTCCCTAGAGTGGTAGCTTAGACCAGTCCCTCACCCGCCCAGTGAAGTCCTAACACAGAGCTCCCGGGAGTTTGAGATGCTTCCCACTATCGTCTCCTCTCCACAGAGCCCAACATCTCCTGACGCAATTTTGCACTGACTTCAGGCAGGTTCCCATATGAGTGGGTGTGGAGTTCAATGTGGAAGCAGGACATTCTTCTGTGGGTCAGATCCCACTGCACTTGCTGGCCATGTGGGTACAGCCATCCTATGATCTGTTCTCTCTTGTTCATCTCACACTCTCCAGACTTTGCGATCCTATGTCCCATTCACCTGTTCTTTTTTCTGTGTTGTGTGTCCCACGTTGTTTCTCTGCAGTTTCACATCACTGTTTTTGCAGGGGAGCAATCCACTCATGTGTAGCAGACGAAGTTCTTCACCTCTTTCTCTGAGATCAGGGAGCTAAGAAGTCCCCTTTACTCTGCCATTTTTCCCTCCTCTTGTTGTCTCTTCAGGAGTTCTATTTCTTCTGGATTGAGCCTAGGAAGTTGTTTGTTTCCAAGAATTTTTCCATTTCCTCCATGTTTTCAAGATTATGAGCAGAGAGATTTTTATAATATTCAGAAATGATGTTTTGTGTGACTTCCCCTTTTTCATTTCTGATTGAGCTTTTTAATATCCTTTCTTTATTATTTTTGATTATTATAGCAAGAGGCCTATGAATTTTTTTTTATTTTTTTAAAGAACCAATTTTTTGTTCCATTAATCTTCTGTAAAATTCTTTTGTTCTTGATTACATTTGGTTCTTCTCTGATCTTGCTTACTATCTTTTCTACTGCTGGGTTTGGGATTGGTTTGCTCATCCTTTTTCAATTCCTTCAGATGATTCATTAGATTGTTGATTTGTGATCTTTCTATCTTTTTGATGTGGGCATTTAAGGCTATGAGTTTTCCTCTCAGGACTGCTTTTGCTGAATCCCACAGATTTTGATAACTTGTGTCACCATTATCATTTAGTTCAAAGCATCTTTTGATTTCCATCTTTATTTCCTCCTTGACCCAACTGCCATTCAGCAATAGGTTGTTTAGTTTCCATGACTTTGTGTAGAGATGAGTGTTTCTGTTGGAATTGGTTTCTAATTTTATTCCACTGTGGTCTGAGAAGACACATGGTATAATTTTTTATTTTTAAAAAATTTACTGAGACTTTTTTTTTATTCTAAGACATGATCAATCTTAGAGAATATTTCATGAGCTTATGAGAAGAACGTATATTCAGTAGTTTGGGGGTAAAATGTTCTGTAAATGTCTGTTAAGCTCATTTGTTCTAGAGTTCTGTTTACATTTTTTCTTTGCTTATTTTCTGTTTGGAAGATCTGTCCCTTTCAGTCAGTGAGGTGTTGAAGTCCCCAGCTACTATGGTGCTGCTCTTTATCATTTTGTTTAGATAGAGTAGGATTTCCTTTATGAATCTGGGCACTCCTTCGTTAGGTGTATAAATATTTAGGATTATTAAGTCTTCTTCTTGAATTGCTCCCTTCGCCATTATGTAGTGACCATCTTTGTCTTTCTTTACTTTTGTTGATTTGAAGTCTATGTTATCTGATATGAGAATGGCTATATCAGCTTTCTTTTGGTTTCCATTTGCATGGAATATTGTTTTCCATCCTTTTACCTTGAGTCTAAATGGGTCCTTGTGGGTTTAATGTGTTTCCTGGAGACAACAGATACTTAGGTTGTATCTTTTTACACATTCAGCCAGCCTATGTCTCTTGGGTGGGGAATTCAAGCCATTCATGTTTGTTGAAATAATTGATACATGGGTGGATTTCTCCTCATAAGGTTGAGTAGACCCTTATTGCTTTGCTTTACCTCTTGAGCCATTGTTGTCACTGAGCTCTGGACTTCAGCTTTTGTGTGATTTTACACTGGTGGGTGTCTATTGTGCTCATCAATGTATAATGCATGTCTGATTACTTCTGCAGGGAAAGTCTGGTCTTTGAAAATTCCCTCAGCAATTGCTTTTCTGAGAAAGTCTTTATTTCTACCTCATATAAGAAACTTAAGTTTTGCAGGATACAAAATTCTAGGCTGGCCGTTATTCTGTGGTAGAAGACTGAGGATGGTTCCCTAGTCCCTTCTGGCTTGTAGGTTTCAGTTGAGAAGTCTGCAGTTAGTCTGACAGGTTTTCCTTTTGAAGTTACTTGTTGTTTTCACCTTACCACTCACAGCAGTGCCTCCTTCATGTTTACTTTGGCCAGCCCAATGACTATGTGTCATGGTGATTGCTTCTTTATGATGAATCTCCCAAGGGTCCTGTGTGCTTCTTGTACCTGGATATCCAGATTTCTAGCAAGGCCAGGGAAATTTTCCTCAAGTATTCCCTTAAATAAATTATGCAACCCTTGTGTATTTTCTCCTTTGTCCTCAAGGATGCCTATGATTCTTATGTTTGTCCTCTTTACATAATCACACTTTTTTGTGGGCTTTGTTCACTCTTCTTATTTCTCTGTTCTTACTCTTTGACTGACTTATTTAGCTCATAATGGAGAAGGCTGCAGCACTCAGACTGAATTAGCTTGGCCCATGGTTCCCATGGCAACTGAATGCACAGGCAGAACTGAAGCAGTGGCTCCTCCCACCGCTCACTACAATAGGGAATGCAGCTTGATCCAAAAGACTTGTGAGCTACTGTTTCTCCCCCAGCAGGAGTGTGCCACTGGCAGAGACCTCTGTGGATGGAGAGGCCTACCTCCCTCATCTTGGGCCCTAGTGGTGGAACAGGGGTGAACAATTGGAGATTCCCTTACCTGCCGTGTCACATGGAGGCATATGCCAGTGGGTCAGACACATCAACTACGAGGTAGCTCAAAAGCTAGTCTTGGGCAGAGAGAGAATGCACATGGACTGATCAGAGGGGAGAGTGCTGTGGAATTCGAGGGAGAAAATGGGGAGGGCACATGCTCCACCTCACAGAGAAATCAGGCTAGTGGATGGACAGAAAAAGCCTGGCTTGGGCCTTAGTACATGATTCGGCCCCTCCCCTTGGGAGCCTGGGCTTGGAGGGATAACTCTGAACTCTGTATGAGTACTGCCTCTAGAAGCTGGATAAGCAAACTCTGAGCCCCACTGAGGCTTAGCAAATCCCCTCAGGCTTTCACATTCCAGCCATGATCTATCATGCTTCTACCTCATCTCAGGGGGAGTAGGGACCATGAAACACCCTGGGTGCTACAGTGTTCCTCCTAAAACTTGGGACATATATACATCCCACCTGGGGAACCAGAGCATACCAAGGGCATAAAAAATTACCTTGGCAGCTGTCTCCTCCACACAAACTACAATCAATAATGGAGGAACAACCCCATAGCTAAACTTAGTGCCTTCCAACTCAAGCAATTAGGGGGCAGTGGATTTGTACCCAGAAGTACAGTGCACCAGCTTGGAGATTAAGCTGGGGGACAAAAATCGCTATACTCGATTGGGAAGAGGTGAAGACAACAGGTCAGAGGTAATCCAAGGGATTCGTCAAACCTGCTAAAACACACCAAAGGCAACTCAGTCCCAGGACTCCTCTCCCTGGTATTGTCGGACTCCTCTCCCTGGTATTGTCAGGAGTTGATATTTGGGAACTCAAAGACAGGGCCATAAGCCAGCCCTAGCACCCCCAGCTCTAAATTAAGTAGGGAATCAGTGAGAGAACTCTGGAAACATGAAAAATCAGAGAAAAATAACACCCCCTAAAGAAATCAATAACTCCTTACAGATGGATACCAACTTAAACAAAATGGTTAAAATGACAGATGAAGAATTTTGAGGTGAAAGACTTCTGCAGCAAGAACTATAAAACACTGAGGAAGAAAACAGCAGAAGATGTAAATAGATGGAAAAACACACCATGTTCATGGATCAGCAGAATCAACATTTTTAAAATGTCTATACTACACAAAATGATCTACAGATTCAATGCAATCCCTATTAAAATGTCAACATCATTTTTTGCATATCTAGAAAAAATAATTCCATGCTTTGTATGAAACCACGGAAGGCCCTGTATAGTCAAGGCAACTTTAAGCAAAAAGAACAAATCGGGAGGCATCAATTTACCAGACCTCAAGCTATACTACAAGGTTATAGAAACCAAAACAGCATGGCACTGTGTCAAGAACAGAGACACAGACTAAAAGACCAGAACAGAGAACCCAGACATAAAACCATCCTCGTATTGCCATCTGATCTTTCACAAAGCAGACAAAAACATACACTGGGATAAAGAATCCCTATTCAATAAATGGTGCTGGGAAAATTAGATAGCCACATATAGAAGACTGAAACAGGATCCACACCTCTCGCCACTCAAACAATCAGCTCACAATGGATAACGGACTTAAACCTAAGGCATAAAACTATAAGAATTCTGGAAGAAAATGTCAGAAAAACTCTTATAGACATCAGCCTAGGCAAAGAATTTATGAAGAAAACCCCAAAGGCAATCACAGCAACAAAAAAAATTAAAGAAAGGGGACCTGATCAATGTAAAAACCTTCTGCACAGCCAAGGAAACAATCATTAGAGCAAATAGAGAATCTACAAAATGGGAGAAATTATTTGCATGCTATACAACCAATAACTAAATTCTATAAAGAACTCAAGCAAATTGGCAAGAAAATAATCAAACAATCCCATTAAAAAATTGGCAAAAGACATGAACAGAAACTTTTCAAAAGAAGACAATGGCCAAACAAACACATGAAAAAAAATGTTCACCATCTGTAATTATTAGGGAAATGCGAATCAAAACTACAGTGAGATATCTCCTAACACCAGTAAGAATGGCTTTTATAAAAACACTCCAAAACAATAAATGCTGTCATGGATGCAGAGAGATAGGAACACTCATACACTGATATTAGGATGGCAAACTAGTACAACCTCCGTGGAAAGCAGTATGGAGAGACCTCAAAGAACTAGAAGTAGAACTATCATTTGATCCAGCTACTGGGTATTTACCCAAAGAAAAAAAGACATTGTAAAAAAGACACCTGCACTTGAGTATTTATAGCAGCACAATTCACAATCGCAAAGATATGGAAACAACCAAAGTGCCACCAGTACACAAGTGAATTGATAAAATTTGTTATATATATATATATATATATATATATATATATATATATACACACACATACCATAGAGTACAACTCAGACATTAAAAAAAATGGTGAAGTGATACCTCTTGTACTAACCTGAATGGAACTGGAGACCATTCTTCTAAGTGAAGTATCACAAGAATGGAAAAACAAACACGGCATGTGCTCACCATTAAATTGGAACCTGTTGATCAATACTTATGTGAACATATGGAAATAACATTCATCAGAAATCAAGCAGATGGAAAGCAGGAGGAAGGGTGGGTACATTCACACCTAATGGGTACGATGCACACTATCTGGGTTACATGCATATTTATAACTTTGAAATTGTACAAATGTAATTTTTGTAACCAAAATGTTTGTACCCCATAATATTGTGAAATTGAAAAAATAAATAAAATTTAAAGACTAAATAAATATTTTTTAAAGGAGAAAAAATAAAGATGTATGTATTTAAAACAAAAAAAGAATTTCAAATACAGATTGTAAGAAATCTCCATGAAATGCAAAAAAAAAAAAAAAATAGAAACCCATCATAAAGAAGCCAAAAAAAGAGTGGTGGAAATGAGAAAATTTCTCTAAAGAAATCGACGTAATAAAGAAAAGCCAAACAGTAAGTCTGAAATGAGAAATTCATTCAGTGAATTACAGAACAGTGGAAAGCCTTAAGAATATGGTATTCTTCTTTAATGTCTCTCAACAATGTTTATAGTTTTAGTGTAAAGGTCCTACATTAGTTTTCTACATATTTGTTCATATA